>PVIW01004374.1:0-134785 GCA_004026585.1 Noctilio leporinus
TGGGATTTGTTTTTTCACTTCTATTTCTGTTGTTTCATTATTGGTATACAAAAATGCTTTTGATTTCTGGATATTGACTTTATACCCAGCTATTTTGCTAAATTTGCTTATTAGGTCGAGTAAGTTTTTGGTGGAGCCAATCGGGTTTTGTATGTACACTATCATATCATCTGCAAATAATGACAGTTTGACTTCCTCCCTTCCAATTTGGATACCTTGGATTCCTTTTTCTTCTCTGATGGCTATAGCTAGAACTTCCAAGACAATGTTGAATAGAAGTGGAGAAAGTGGACAGCCTTGTCTCATTCCTGATCTTAGGGGGAAAGCTTTCAGTTTAAAAATATAGAATGCTTCATGAATTTGCGTGTCATCCTTGCTCAGGGGCCATGCTAATCTTCTCTGTATCGTTCCAATTTTAGTATATGTGCTGCCGAAGCGAGCATGAGAGAAGATTTTTAATATAGAAGAAGGAGCTGGACTTTTTCAGCCTTGAGGAAAAGTTTATTCTTTAAGCTGGACTCAAGCTGATGCCTCATATGGCTATGATGTCAGTAAGCACCATGAGCTGCAAAGAGTTTCTCAGTTTTTTTCTGAATAGATCAACTGTGTCTTCCCCTCATTATTGCAGAACATTCGGGAGGCCAAGTTTTCTAAGGTGGTAAGTTTGCTGGTAGGATGTGTAGTAGTTGTACGTACTGGTAGATTTATGATGAGTAGACCTAGTAGACTAGTAGATTTAGGTCATTGTCATTTATGCAATAATTTGGGATCAGTGCCTTGCTTCTGCCACATCCCCTAATAAATCATCAGGCCTCTCACCAAGAAGACAACAATGTTCCTGAAATTATTTTAATATGGAATTATGAAAGGAGCCTCTATTTGAGATCCTATTTTAAAGTTTTGCTTAACACTGATGATGGAAATAAATATGTCCTTTATTTTACTTGGGTTTTGGTAAACCAACATGAAATTTTATAGATTCAAGCTAATGTGAAGCAGAGGATATGGGATTAACATGGAGATGGTAGACAGGGGTTTTTCAATTAATCGCCTGTCTTTTTAATTTATACACATAAATAAAAAAGGATGAGAAAATGGCTTCATACATAAGAGGAAAATGAGAAATAGGATAGCTTGTGTTGTTATTGAGGCAGGATACACTTTAGGCAGGAAACAAGCAGTGTGGTCGTGATTCAGGGCAGCTCTCATTATCTCCTGTCAGGTCAAACTCTGTAACTTCATCTTCAATGTAGCTAATGAGGCTGTTTTTCAATTGTTTTCTAAGTGCTGGCAATAGCTATTAGGTCAAATGTCATCAGCTTCCCTTGCTTAGGGCCACTGAAATTGTCCTGACCCTTTCATTATCATGTGACAGGTCCCTAACTCAAACCAGGTTAAGAAAAAACAAAAGGCGGGATTTATTGGCTTATAAAATTGGAAAGTCCAGGGGTTGTGTCAAGTTCAGGTGAAGCCTGATATGAAAGCCAAAATAATGATGACCCCTGTCTCTCTCCATTTTTTTTATGACAAAGATGACTCCAATGACTCTAGGCTCTCATTCTACCAATTTAGACAATCTCAGCAATTAAAAGGATCTTTCCCATGAAGTCTGGCAAGTGTCCTGGGCCAGCCCTTATTGGTTTACCTTAAGTTTTGTGTGACTGAGTTATGGAACAGACTGAGCAGTAATATGTGTCCATCCTGCATTTGGTATCAATACCAGTTAAGGTCAGGGGCATGGGAAGGGGTACCCCGCTTCACCCTAATACAATAAATCAATTAAAAATAATTTTAAAATTTTAGATGAAAAAATTCAATTAGTAACTACTTTTTGAGAGCCTTCTAAATGAAAGGCAGCATTCCAGGGACTATACCGTAATGTTCTGTAAATAAAATAACAACAGCAAGATACATTATCTCACCTAATCCAATGAAGAAACTAAAGCTGGAAGAGAAAAAGCTGCTTGTTCGAAAGCACAATGCTGGTGAGAGACGGAGCTGACATTTCATTCCAGGTTATCTGACTTCCAAGTCTGGGCTCTTTGAACTGCACTGTGGTGCAGAAATCATGCTCTAAGGAGACCAGGATGGAAGCCAAGCTGGACCATAGAAAATCCTTGGAAGCTATGCTGTCAGCAGCTTCTGGGAAAAGATGAAAGTTTTGTGCTAAATCTCAGAAAGTTTCCTCAGACTGTAACTGTATTAGAAATGCCTCTTAGTAAATGCTATCCCACGTTATTAAGAGATAAAAAAGAATCATTGGAGCTACTGAGACTCTAGAGGACGAGGCCTCTGGAGCTGTGATTAGAGGGTCCATTGGCGAAAAAGAGATGAAATAGTGGCACAAACTGCCATTTCTCAGGGAAGCGTTTGACAGACACGTTCTGCAGTTGCCCCTCAAATAAGACTTTGTAAATATCAAGCCTCAGATGTGTCACTTTGATTTAGATCCCTGATGGAGCCAGACACACACTAAATTATATGATTATTTATTGAGATTTGCTGGAAAGCCCAGAAAGCTGATTCTCTTCCATGCCTTTGCTGATCAGACCAGCTCAGCAAGTCTGTTAATGGTCTCCTTTCAGAAGGCAGGCACAGGGATGCAAAGGCAGTCTTGTCCTTGCTGTCCACATCTTAAATGTGATCGCTCCTTAGAGTCAATGCATCCAGTGTTCACAAGAGATCTAAAAGTAACTGCCAGTGCAGTTTCCATTCCATGCTCACATTCCAAAGGTGCAAACGTGAGGAAATTCTTGATGCATCTGGAGTTTATTGACTTTCCTGCTAATCAGCTAATTTCAACGAGTCCTTATTGAACAGTGAGTGTGTACCCAACATTCTTTCATAGCAGCATAAGAGATTCAAAACAAGTAGAAATTGGCTCTTCTTAATTAAGGCATTTCTAATGTCAATTTATTCACCTAGTCATTAAATATTTCTTGAATGTGTGTGAGGATGATGAGACATATACACATTAAATGTACTGAATAGAGTGGAGCATAATTAGGTGCTGTGCTTAATTTATCATGAAGGACCAGCAACTAGACAAATGTTCATGCAAAGCTACTAAGTTCCAGGACAGCCAGGGAGGAAAATAATAAAACCAGAAAGTGCAATGCAATATGGTGTAATTAGGTGAGTACAGCATGCACAGAGGAGGGCAGATAGTCAAGGACTGCCCTCGAAGGTGGGCAACACTCGAATTGAGTCTTCAAACTTAAATATCAATGCACAGAATGTAGGCCCATGAGGTGCATGGGGAGGAAGGTCAACGGCATGGCTGGAGAAAAAGGGAAACTGTGACTTGCTTGTATCAGCCTCAGAAGTCACCGCTCCCTCCTCTCCAAATGAGTCAATTACAACAACTTTAGCTACCAGAAACTTTGATATCTGCCTCCTTTACTCAGAGCTATACTTTAATTCAGCCTTCTGCACCACAGGGAGGAAATTGTCCCCAGGCAGAAGCTGGAGGCCAGGGACCTGACCTTGTGACCTTTCTTAGAGGTTGCACCCCTACAACCCCTGTTGGCCAATGTCTGAAAACAATCACCTCATGCAGTTTGCCCAGTTTTATTTGCAGTGGGAAGGGAGACTGACTAGTCCTGTACGAGTTGCTTCATCATAGCTGGAGCTTTCCCATATCCTGAATAACCTTTCGCTGAACTCTGACACGATCAACATCCCAATTTCTCAAACATCTGCCCCCATACCTAGTCCTTCCCCTTCATTCACCTCCTCTCTACTGAAACTGCTTTCAGAAGTTGCCTGTGGCCTCCTTGTTGTAGCCAATGGGTATTTCTTCCACCTGCACTCTTGCTGACCTCTTGGAAGTCTGTGAAAAGGTTAACCAGGATCTCCTTTTTGAAACTCTTCTCTCAGATTCTCACCTTTATGACTCTGCTTCTGTCTGTGATCTTTCTTACTCTGTTTTACTTGCTGGTCTCAATTTCTCCACCTTCTGATAACTGGTATTCCCAGCACTGTTTTCCAAGGTGCACATCCTGGATCCCTTGGCTGTCTGTTCCTGTCTATTCATGAGTTTATATATTGACTTTCTTATCTTGCCTTCCACTGTCTCATTTATGCTTATGATTCCAACTTTGTGTGATGGATCCTGTTCTCTACCCAAACTCTTGCCAAAATTGTCCAGGTGCCCAGTAGATATTAGTATCCGACTATCCCACCTCAAAATTGATCTGGCTTCTGTTTTCTTTTTAACCTTATCATATACTTTTCTCTCCTTTGTCTATTATACTCCATCTACACTGACTAAAACACAGCAAACTCTTGCCCACCTCAGGGTCTTTGCACATGCTCTTCCTACTTCCTGAATCATTTTTCCTCTGTTTTTGCATGTCTATCTTTTCCTTATCTTAAGGTCCCCATTTACCCTTAATCTCTTCAGAAAGACTTCCCTTGATTACACAATCCACCTAAACACCACCCTGTTACCTTCTATCACCACTCCTGCTTGCTTCTTTCACAGTATTTATAACTTGTAAATTGTTTGTTGATATATTTGCTTACCTGTGCTGTATTCATATGCCTATGTGTTTGTTCACTTATTCTAAACTCATAAGGATGAGGTTAAATTTGCTTTATCAATTGAGCTCTGTTTGGCATCTGGCACAGTGCCTGGGACACAGTAGATTCTCAGTATTTGTTGGATGCATGAGTGAATGCATAACCAGGCTCACTATCCTTTTTTTCTTTACAGAAAGATCCTCCACCCTAGGTTTCCTGTGCTAGTCATTGATGTTAGAGACACAAATACACATGTAAAGCATAGCCTCTAATACTTCCGTAAACTTTTGTTTATCTATTAATAAAAAATAATAAAGTTTCTGAGACAAAGTGTGCACTGAGCTAAAAAAAACTAAAGGGAGGATGTTGTGGGAAGGTACTTGAGAAAAGGAGCTGGTTACAGAGTTCTTAAGACTGTAATCCACAAAGCCCAAATGGCACATTTAGCTTCTCTGTTGTTGAGTCTAGAAGGTACTGTTGACCCCACAAACCACAGGCTATTTTCCTACTAATTTTTACTAGCTTTCCAAGAAGTTATTGCCTTATAATTGTTCCTACTTTTGGGGTCTTACAATTTATCACACCCTCCAGGCTCAGGTTCCTATATATCTTCATTTCTGTTAAGTCCAAGATTTGTCAGTATTAGCGTTTTCCATGTTGTATTATAATTCACCTGTTTTCCAGCCTCTTTGCCTCAATATACTGTGAACCAAGGCAGAGAAACTGGGTCTTTGCCCTCTTTGTAGCCCCTATATCAATGTCCAGCACACAGGAGACCCCTCAGCAACTGTGTATGAATGAAAGAATAAGGTTTGCCAAATCTTCTCTAACCAAAACAAATAGGAACCAGGAAACTTAGTCTCTGGGCTGTAGGTGTGAGGCCAAGGATAACCCAGAGTTTTCTCTTTGACATCAGATAATTTTCATTTTCACATGGCAGCTCCTCTCGGTGCAATCCTGGGGACTCGGGGCACGTGGCAGTCAGCTATGCAAAGAAAGAGCTTATGAGGACATACTATGGGGAACTGGATAGCAAGAGGAGATGGACTCAATGTCTGGTTAGAAGGTAATGCCAGCAGGCCCTGCATAGTAAATTTCTGGAAGTGTGAACATCAGAAGTATTTTCTACTCCATTAGGTAAAATTAGAACTCCAGGAGGCAGAGGCAAAGAAGGGGAGCAGCTTAGACAAGAACCTAGTATAAAAGAACCATGGACATGGACAACAGGGGGGATTGACTTTGGGGGGAATGGGTGGGTGGGGAGGGGGACAGAGGGGAGCAAAAAGGGGATGGATGTAATACAACAACAATAAAATTTTAAAAAAATAAAAAATAAAAAAATTTAAAAAAGAACTCCAGAGTAGAGCATGTCCAACAAACTGTAAAGCACTGCCTCTACAGGAGAGTTTTTAAATATATGATGCTCAATTGTCAGCACTGGTCCATTAAACATTCTATCACTCACATAGCCACTGTAATTTGCCTTACATGAGTGAGTACAGTACTCCCAGGGGATAATTTACTCTCGTTTGCTTATGAAAGGATCAGAACTTTAAAATATATTCCTCGTCATTGACCAAGAAATGATATTTCTAGTGAGGGTTTTGATTGAACATTTTTAACAACTGTAGGAGCAGGGAAGTGATTAGCACACTAAATCAGGACCCCTGAACTCTGCATAGGAAGATTTCAAGGATTTTACATGTTCCCCTATTAAATTACAAAGAGCCATGCATGAGTTTTGTGAACTTTTGCACCGTTAAGAAAGTATTATCTTCCAGCAAAACTACCCTGAATTACCTGGCTCTGCTGTCTTTTCTTCCATCCATCCACCCATCCTTCAGATCCTCATTTAGACCAGGATTTGTCAGTATATTAGTGCTTTCCATGTTGGGTTGAAAATTGCTTGTTTTTGATGTTTTCAGAATTTATGTTGAGAAAACTCTTCTCATTGCATCTGTGTGCCATCTGCACTTCTTGCCTGTACTGTTTCCCTTCCTACGGCTCTCTCAGTAAACACTAATCCTTTTGCTCTTAATGCACCATGCACAGTACTCTTTCCACAGTCAACAATGACTGTCGTGTCACCAAAGCACACTTTATGCCATGATCTTCTCCCTCACTCACTGTCTTTGACTTCCACATTGTTACATCCTCCCCCATACTTTTTGGCTGCTTTTTTTTGTAGGCTCATATCCCTTTTATCATTGGTTTCCTTGAGTCTCAGCCCCAGTCATCTGCATTTCTCGGTCAACGTTCTTTCCCTGCATGGATGGTCTCATTCCCTACCATAACAAGGTACTACAAACGGAATGGCTTAAACAACAGAAGCCTACTGTCTCACAGTTTTGGAGGCTAGAAGTCCAAGAACAAGGTGTCAGTAGGGTTGCTTTCTTCTAAAGCCTGTGGGAAGGAATTTACTCCCTGCCTTTTGCCTCTTGCCTAGCTCCTGGTGATTTGCTGACAATCTTGGGCACTCTTTGGCTTGTAGAAGCATCACTCCTATATCTGCCTTCAGATTCACATGGTATTTTCCCTGTGTCTGTTTCTGTGTCCAAATTTTCCCTTTTTATAAAGACACTGATCATGTGGAATTAGGGATCACCATAATGATCTTGTTTTAATTTGAATACCTCTGTAAAGATCCTGTCTCCAAACAAGGTCACACTTTGACATATAGTAGGTTAGGACTTCAACATGTGAATTTTGGGGGACACAATGCAACCTATAACCCCTCCTATCGCTTCAATGACTTGCCCATATACTGGTGAGTCTCAAATCTGTGTCTCCATCCAAACCTGTCTTTTCAACTCTAGTCCTGTGCGCCCAGCTGCCTTCTGTCCATCTTCCCTTGAATGGCTTTACGCACCTTAAACTCGACATGCCACCCCCCGCCCCCACCTGAACTAGATCTTCCTCTAGCTCTGTGAATGGTGTCTTATGACACTTGGAAGTAGACCTTGGGCCCAGACAGTTAGGCTTAGGCCTGGAACTTGAAAGACGAGTAGGGTCTAGGTAAGTGAGAAAGAGACTTGTTTGTTTGAATGTGCAGGTGGGATGCACCACAGTGAGTTTCAGTTCACAGACTGTGTCAGTCATCCATCTTGTAGGTGAGGACACCCATAACAATTGTGAAAAATAACCTGATGATTTCTTCATATCCCCCAAGGCAAAAACTTACAAATAGTTTCATTTAGGTTGTGGCTTAAGCCAGTGATCATCTATATCTGCCAGCCCCTGACTTGAACTTCTCCCCAGTGACAAGTGTAAATGCTAACAGCATTAGCTGTACACTGGCAGACTTGACTGGCCTTTTATTCCTTTCTGCTCTTGCACAAGACATGCAGATTTTGTGAACTGATCCAGCAGTAATGGCTTAAAAGCCAATTCCCAAATGAGAAGAACATTCACAACTATTGGCAGTGGCCAGGGGCTGAGCAGTTGGTTGGCTCCTTGATTAAAGGCTAAATTATCCACCCATTTAGTGTTTAGCTCTCTTTACAGAAATTACTATAATTTACTTTTCCCTATCTGGACTGTAAGAAAATGAGGGCAGTCTCCATGCCTTCTTGCCTTCCTTGCACTTAGCTGAGGGCTAGACACATAGTAGACATCAATAATTTATGGATCACCATAGAGGTAAGCCAATTGCCACAGGCCTTTTGATTTATCCTTAACTAGTTTTGGCTATAACAAATTATGTATCCACCGTATAAATACTTTGTTGAATCCATCAATCAAGATACTCACCAGGGCCATTTGAAAGGGACTATATTCTGGGAAAGCCCTTATAGAGAGGAGTTTGTTAGTAAAGGTTTCCACAGTTAGTAGGGACTATTTTCCAAGATCTTCAGGGTAATGGTGACATTGCATGAGAATGGTAGTGATGCTGCAAGGTGCACATCAGGATCTTAGTACTCTTTATATGTGCCTGTATGTGGATCAACATCCTGGTTCAAATTTATAAGGAAATCAAGATTTGGGGGGCAGAAGAAACAAAGTCTCAACTGAAAGAAAGTCAATGTGAAGGCTTGATGAATAGCAAATAGGATGATTTAAGGAACCAAGCTTGACATATGAAAAACCAGGATTAAAAAATTAGAATTGGTTACTTACTTCAACAAGAAATTATTTCTAAACATAAACACTTCCACTGCCTGTAAAATATGATTTAAATACTATTACATTACTTGTATGTGTTCAGGGGTGCTGTACACACCGTTGCAAAAAACAAAAATGGTTGTGTAGTCATAAGGCCAGCATCTTAGCCACGTGAGAGAAAGGGGCATGTGTTCAAAAGTACAACCTTCAGAACTACATTTAGGATAGATTTATACCAGACTGGGACAACAATTTTCATTTTATTTTCTTTATACAGCATAGCATTTTTATCTATTTTGCTTCAATATTGATCGGATCTCTGGGAAACGTTTTAAAGTGGATGCTAAATTTCTTTGGGTTTTCCTGGGTTGAAGTGAATATTTCTGAACCATCACAATAGGCCTTTTTACTGTTGGCCAATGACTCTCCAGTTGCTGCTGGCATTAGGGTGACAAGAATGTCACAAGAGGTGAGGTTGGTGCATCTTAGAGATTTCCCCTCTCCACCTTCACCTGGGAATCAGCCAGCAACCTTCCTTGGAGAAACTTGTCCCCAGGTGTTTAGCCAAGGTAACTTGGCTAGTTATGCCCCCTTAAGCATGTATACCATTGGGTTCTTATAGGGAAGCTGGCAAAAAGTCCAGAAAAATCTTCCTAAATGTGCTGCCATCCAAAAAGAAGTGGTGAGGCTGCCAGAGGGCAAGAGGATTAGGGAGTATGGATAAAAAAGGTCAAGGGATTAAGAAGCATAAATTTCAGTCATATAAACAGTCACAAGGATGTGAAGTACAGCACTGGGAATATTGTCAATAACATTGTAATAACTATGTATGGTGTCAAATTGGTACTAGACTCATAGGGATGATACTTTGTAAGTTACATAAATGTCTAATTACTAGGGTGTACACCTGAAACTAACGTATTGTATGTCAACTATAATTGAAAAAATTTAATTTAAGGAAAGAAGTGGTGAGTAAAGACATCAAAGAGAAAGGGGGAAGGACAGGTGAGGAGGGGCTGTGAGGTTGGGTGCATGTTAAAGCCCTGGACAGTCAGTAGAAGACAGGACTCTTGATTGGAAGCCTCAGAAGCTAGTTAACAATAGGGAGGTTTACTGAGTAGATCAGGAGGTGAGACTCACAGAGCCTTGAAAATGTACAGGACCTGAGAGGACAGCACAGCTGAGCAGCTGGAGTGATGCTATTATCGCCATCACTAGCTGATGCCCTGCTCCTCATGAAATAGCAGCAATCTGGCTTCCCTGAGATTAAAAGTTCTGGGTAGGAGGATCTGATTAGCAAAAACCAAGTCACGCCTGCACCCTATTGCCAGGGCAAGGAGAATTCTTTGGTTATTATTATTATTATTATTATTAACCTTCAATGGGGCACTGTTTCCCTAAATGGGGAGGAAATTGGATGCTGGCCATTAAAAATAGGACAGAGAGCCAAGGTATCCACCTGAAAAACATTGTGGGGGTTGTTAATTGGACTTAGAGATTTTTAAAAATTATTTATTCCTTTACAACCAAAAAAGAAAAAAATCCACTTTCTATTATCTGGGAAATTATTTAAAATCAGGACTATCATCAACAAATTTTAAAGGCAATTTTGTGGAATTTGTTGATTCATCTATAGGATCAGCCAAATAGATTCAAAATCCTTCCTTTAAGAATACTTAAAAATCCATTTCAGATTTCTACAACTGTTCAGAAGAAATCATCAAGGTTAACTCATAATTTAATTCTACAGATGGCAGAAGTGTAACAAGCTCAGTAGTCTGAGACTGGGTAAAGGCAAGATAAAAGGTAGCTGGATTTAGGAAAATGAGTTTAGATGTAATAAAACATTGGTGGGATTGGGCCATAGTTGAGGGAAGGGGGTCATCTTGGGTAGCACTGAGGAAATAAAGCTTGATACTGGAAGGAGACTGAGGACTGGAAATGATCTAAACAAACAAGTATTAAGGATGATCATTTGTTTGAGGGGAGAGAGCCATAATCAATAAATCTTGACTCTGACCTGTTTTTTAGAATACAAATCCAGAACATGTGTTTGACAAGTATAAGCATTGCCCAACCAAGCAAGAACATCTCTTCTTTTGGGGGTGGGGGACCACCTGATGTGACTAATGAGAGACTTCCAACCCATCACTTCTAATTCAGTTTACTCTCAATAACTGTTAAAATGTGAACACTACTCACTAACTGAATCTGCAATGCCCAGGCATTCACTGTGGCATAGAAAATAGACATAGTTTTTTATAATCCTTGACTGTATCCCAGGTGACATTCTGAATAATTTATTTTTTCATTAGGACAGGCTTTATATTAATTGAATGGTTTAAAAACCATACAGATAGGTCAGTGTCTTCATTTACATGATTGAAGATGACTGTTTCCTGGTCTAAGCCCTAAGCATGCCTCTGGGCCTGGCTCTGAAGTTTAAAGTTTGCCTGTTTTGGGACAATGATTTACATATCTCCAGTGGCTCAACTACTCTTGAGTCTTTCCACAAATCAACCATTGGGAAGCAGCTGGCAACAGGCAATGAACTTTCAGCTACATTGCATAAGGAGAAAGTACAGAAGCCAGGGCATAGCATGTCAGTGAAGATGAAGAAGCAAGAGAAATTACTAGCTTGGCTTACAAATCCAACATGTGCTAGCTACACATGATTTACCAACTTTTTAGTAACTATGGCCAGTATTCTATCTCAATTCCATTTCAACTTGCTATCCAACCTATTTATGGACTTTTTTCTTTCCACCTACAATTGCCAGATGATCACATAATGAAACCTGATATTCACCTAAGAAAACATGAGAAGGCACAATTCATGTAAAAATAAATTATAAAAGATGCTTGAAAGATAAATTTAAAATAACTTGGAAATATCTGAGTGTTAGTCCCTCTTGAAGGACATGAATAAATGAGGATTCGCTGAATTCTAGACAGCCTCTTTTCATTGGAATAGTCAAAAAATATTCTAATTAAAAATATCATGGGAAACATAGTCAAAAGTAAATATTTTGGATATGTAAAATAATAGCCTTATGCATTTCGACACTTTGATAATAACAATATTAACATAGCATTAATTTAAACATAGTAATCAGTATGGAATTCTGTTGACTTTTTGAGTAGCTGTACATTTTTAATTTTTTTAATTCCAAGATTAAATAATAAATTTTAATCAAGTCAACTTGATTCTACTAATAGTACAGCTAACTCCATTTTTATATATCTCTACTTATTTTTTCCCAAGATTGAGAAAAAAAATAGAAAAAGAAAAAAAAAACAAGATATGCTTCTATAATAGGTGGAAAGGCCTGGACTGAGGAGCTAACATTTGCACCTAAGTTGCACTGCTGTTCTGCTAGGTTCTTCATGGTGATGATGTTATTTTGACATCACTGCTTCTGGAGGCTCTGATTTGATTGCTTCAAGTGATTACTTTCATAATAGCATGATGTATTCAAAGCCAAATTAAAACCAAAATGTCATTGCTTTCCATTTGATAGTTTCTACCTCCTTTCTACCATCTCAGAAGCACCACAAGAAGACATACCTTCCATAAACCAGAGAAAATGATAGTCTATGTTCTCTACCTTGTATCAGCAAGGCTAAAGAAACTCATAACTTGCAAAGAAGAACAAACAAAAATGCCCCAGAGAGTGGTCAGAGCAGTCTACTTATCTTGAAGCTTATGTCCATCAGTGTCCAGGTTGATTCTGATAGGCTACTTCTGATCACCCCAGGAGCTCCTCAATAGGCATTTTTGAGGTCACACTGTATATAGAACATTTTACTTAGTTCTTAGAGTGTCTTAAAGTGTCTGATATAGAAATAACAAGAATAATTATGGATATACGTATAGACATGGGTTGAGATTATATATATACATTTCCCTAGCTTTGACAACTGAGAGGACCTACAGTCAAGGGTACCCCAATAACAAAAAACCTACAGCCAAACCTTGGTTTCTAACTATCATTCTCCAGTTAAAGAAAATAGAGCTCTTGGGAGAGATGACCAATTCTAGGAGTGGAGCAGGGAAAAATAAAAGATGAGCCTAGAGCACTTGTAATGCCAGAAAGTAAGGAAGAGCTCCAAAAACAAAAGAATGGGAATATGTAAAAACAAACAAACAAAGAACAACAACAAACCAACCTTCAGAAACCAGAGGCAAAGATGAAATAATTTGAGCAAAAGAATAAACAATCCAGTTTGCTCATAATTCAAAGTATGAAATAAATATACTGATATAAATAAATAATTCAATAAAGAAAGGGAGAATAAAAGACAAATCTTTTCAGAAGAATTCCAAATAACATATGCAGACACTCTTCCTCTAGAAGGTAAAGCTTAATGTGTCCCCATTCCCCACCCCAGAGTGTGGACTGGACTTAATGACTTGCTTCTGAAGAAGAAAGTATGTAAAGGAGAGAAAGAGGAAAAAACAGGCAAATAGTACTTTGGCCAGGTGATCAAGGTTAACATCATCAGTAATAAGTTGTACTGGTAGCATAAAAGGACAGATAGCCTATGCTAAGGACACTTTACCTCTGTGGTGTTCTTCCCCAAAACACATAGCCCTAAAGTAAACATGAGAAGAAACATGTGATGAACCCCAATTTGAGGGACACCCTACAAAATACTTCATCAGCACTTCTCAAAACTATCAAGATTATGAGAAACAAGGAAAAACCAAAACACTGTTACAGACATAGGTGGTTAAGGAGACATGAAGGCTAAATGTAATGTATCCTGGATGGGATCCTGGAATAGAAGAAGGTCATTAGTGATACAACTAGTGGAACCCAAATGAAGTTTGAAGAGCGGTTAATAGTAATTGCCAATGTTAATATCTTAATTTGAACAAATGCACCAAGGGTACACAAAATATTAACACTAAAGGAAACTGGATAAAGAGCATATGGGAACTTTTCAACTTTTCTGTAAATGTAAAATTATTCCAAACTTAAAAGTGTATTTAAAGAGAGAGAAGAACACCATCTCTGACATCAGGCAGTTTATGTGGACAGTCAGAGCATTCACACAGGAGAAAGTTAAGTATTGGGAGCAGCTGATGGCTACAGTCAAATGACCTCAGTGCAAGTTCAAAGAAAGTATAGAGGCATGTGATCTAATAGTGAAGACTGCATGAACCAATCAGAACTTGATCAAGGATATAAGGATATGGCAAGATTCAGTGTTCCAGATAGGGGAACAGCCCATCAGAGGCTTTACAGCTATCAACGGTGAGAGTCAAGTGTGAGAACACAGGCAGACCTTGCTTCTTAGAAATGGGGTGTTCAGGTTGGAGTAGAGGCTGGCAATAATTTGAGGTCCTAGTGTAAAATGAAAATGTAGAGCTCCCTAGGTCAAACAGCAGAAAAATGTTTTTTTCCTTTCTTATGCACTTGTTCTCTGTGTCTCTCTTTGTGTGTGCGTGTCTCTCTCTCACTGCCTATCATGGCGGGGGAGGGGGGTTTGGGGTTTTTTTTGTTTTGTTTTGTTTTATTTTGCTGTTTAGTGTCTGATCCCTTGGACATGGGGATACTTGCTAGATAAGTTCAGGCCCCCACAGACACTGGCAGCCCCACCGAGACCCAACACTCCGCATTCCAGCATGCTCCTGTAAGATTGCCAAACAAAGACCAAGGTAAAAACCCACCCAGGAGGTGGGGAGACAAGACCAGGCATGAACCGAGGCTCCAAGCCTTCTGTGTATGTTCCATTATCTCATCAGAAGTCACTTACAAAAATAACAACAACAACAACAAAGAAACCAGTTTATAATATAAAAGCATTAAGAATTTCCAGGTGGCACATGTAACACCTGTCCTCAGGTGTATGTGTGGTGATGATGATGGTGGTGGCAGGGTTCTTCTAGCACAGCACCCTGAGTGACTGCTCTGGTTGTCGGCCCACAAGGCCAACCTGGGCTGGGGATTCATGGAAGATTAATCAGAATAGGAAGGGGCTTAGCCAGTGGAAGTTCCTAAAGGCTGAGTTTTTGTTTATAACAGTGGGTAGAGGTGACTGAGGAAACACATGAAATTGGATTCTAGTGATTGATTTGATGTAAAGTGCATTGTGGATTTGATTGGAGGCTCTGTTGGCACCTTTACTAGTTAGGATTTCAACAAGAAAGTAAACATAACAGTTTGCTTTCCTTGAGGCAAACTATTAGACAGTGTTCACAGTTCTAATGCAGAACAGATGTACCAACCCAAACACCATATTCTAATGTTCATTTCTAGTTAGTGAATTTATCTAAAAGGCCCTTTATCTTAGGGACACAGACCTTGCCAACACACCGTTTTCTTTTTCAAAGCCCCTTTTTGTAACATTAGACATGAGCTCAATGAATGTTCCATATGGACTATGTTTATGGCTGCCACACATTTTACTGCCAAGGCATTTAAAATCTGTTTCCAATATTTTCCTCCAGGAAGTTCTCAAACTGGTGTGGACTCTTTCTTTCCAGGTACCTCCAGATCATCAGTCACTCGATGTAAACCAGGAGCCAACTGCCCCACTTCACACAGCAGCATCACAAGACAGTTATCCCCTCTGTCTGTCACTGAAGATTCTTCTGCTCCTATTCTTGAGCTTCAAAGCCGAGGATCCTCTGGAGTTTGTGGACACAGAATTGAGAGGCAGAACAGATCAGGTATGTTGGTGACCTCTTAAATAACAGTACATCCAGGTAACCTTCTAATCAGCTGTGGAAGATCTCACCGTGGTCACAGAACATGGAGACATTACGTGGATGCTTAGGAGTGAGTGAGGGGCAAGTTTATCAAGTAGGAGAAGGAAGAGGGGAAATGTATGGATAAAGACTTAACAATGGTTTGACTTAGGATTGTTTCACTTTATAATAGTGTGAAAGCAATGCACATTCAGTAGAATTTTGTATTTCAAATTTTGAATTTTGACCTTTTCTGGGCCAGTGATATGGGTTGTGTTACTCTTTCATGATGCTAGAGTGCAGCAGTGACTACAGCTCCCAGTCAGCCTCGCAATCACAAGGGTTAACAATACTCTACAGTGTTGTATTCAGAGCCTTTTAGATTTACAGTATGTTCAACTTGCAGTGGGTTTGTTTGGCTGTAACCCTATCATAAGTCAAGAAGCACGATTTGCACAGTCTCTCAGCGGTGTGCAGGGTCACAGACAAACTGAACACTAAAACCTACTGTTGAAGGGCTTCACTAACACATGGTTAAACAATGACATCTAATGACATCTACAAGGTAACTAGTCTTCTCATCTTCAAGGTGTCAAAAGCCAGCATCTTTTATCTCAGCCCTGGGGTTCAGCAATGGTGTGGTGTGCCTGTTGTGAAAAGGCTCGAAACATCAGTAAAATCACAGACTCTGCTCCTGTCCTCTTTAGAACGCTCAGTCCTTGGAGCACCTGTAATTTTCCCAACATTATACTTCCTTTGGCACATTTTGCTTGCCTCTCTAATCAGCATTTATGATTAGTCAAGACCTTTAGCCTTTCCTCTATCTGCCTGGCAAGTCCTGGGTTACCTTGGTTAGTAGGATTGCTAAATAAATCTTATAACTATATTCATGAATTTCTTACTGAATGGATCATTTTGAATGCAGCTGACTCCAGTAGACTGCTGCCCAGTGCTGTTATTTTTGATGGTGGTCATCTCTTTGCCCCAGAGTATACAGTCAGGATCTGAGTCTATACTTCTTTTCATCATCTGACCACACTCTATAAGAGCAAAAGAATTGTATACTAACAGGTGCTTTTCTCTCTGCCTCAAAATGTCTGTTCTCTTGTTGCCTAGCACAACCATTGAGAGACCACCTTTGACTTGTGTGCTTTCTACCATTTTGATGTTAACTCCTTTTCCTGTACCCAGGATCACCCCTCTCCATCTCTCCCACTGGCATTTTCAATCTCTCCTCCATTTTTCTCTCGGCTTGGCAAGCAACATATTAAAATGCCCTGCATCCTTAAAAACAATAATAGCAAAATACTCCATGCAAAATAACTAGGCACTAAAAAAGAACAAGGCCAAAACAAAACCAGAACTTTGAGAAAACTGGCTTTAAAAAAAGAGAGAAATGGCAATTCAGGGGATGCAGACAGGGATGGGGTAAACAAAGGTATGAAGGAAACCTGAAAGCCTCTTCTAGGGTCCTATTAATGTAAGAAGAATTTTTTATTTTTTAATATGAGAAAAGATATTTTTCAAAAAGTGACAAGTGATATGAACCCCAAGACTACAACTCCTTTAAAAGGTGAAGAAAATGACATTTTAAATCTTCAGAAACTTTTAACTGGCTTTAATAAGTTTCAGTAATATGAGATCTGTCCAGAAAACTGGACAGATCATAGAAGGAGTTTACAGAACTGTTATCAAGAGTAGGTATTGACTGCACACAGTCAAGGGAGCTAGCTAACTCGCACTTTGAGACTCATCTTGATGTCACTGAAGAATGGTAGTTTCTCCTGGTCATTTCCCATACCACCTCATTACACGTGTACTTCTCCCTGCCTTCAGATGGCCTTGTATCTGTCATAGCTGGCCCTTACCACATTGTAGCAGATGTGTTTCCTGGCTTTCCACTGGGCCATGAATTCAAGTCTTTAATCTTTAAACACCTGGCACCTAACTAGCTAACTAGCCCCTGGTATTCTCCACAGGATTTGGTTGCATAAATGAATTTAAAAATATCACTTTTCATCTGGAGGCCTAGGCCCAAGAATTCAGTACTGTGTGTAAGTCTTGGGAGTCATGGAGTAATTTCTGTATTCATCCTTACTTGGTTTACATTTCCCCAATGAAGAGTTCACTTTTCAGGCTTGCTACCCTCCTCTCCGAATAATTATATCAGAAAGCCTTAGCTGGGTGAAAGTTTAAGGAGTCACATCTGGCTCCTTACGCCATAGGAACACATTCAGCAGAAGAACCAGCAGGTTCTAAAGAGATAAAGTGAGAAACCCACTACTACTTGTGATCTGTGAACTGCACCACAAGACACAAGACACAAGAGAATCTTGCGGATAAATTCTGACTCCCTCCCCCAGGATTCTACCATCTGAGATCTCAGCACAGGCGCTCAGGCTAACCTCTTCTCCCTGACATAAATTCCTTCTGCTGAACTTGTTTTCCCTGTCACAGGAGAAGGCTTTATGATTGTCACTTTCAGAGAGTTATGACTATTTTAGTGCGAAAAACCATGCTACTAAATATTTTTAGTAAATGTAAAAATATAAAGTAGAACTCTCTGTGCTCCTAGAACTATATAAAATAGTAATCTGTCCTGTGGTAGGAAATGACTTTGTGTAGTCAGGACTTTCTCTGTTCTTGGGACACATTGCTTTTCAATTTAATAGTCATCTTTGCTGCAGTTAAAAAAAAAACTCAGTGGAATATAACCAAAAAAAAAAAAAAAAAAAAACACCTTATTTCTCACTTACTTTTCATGTCGGCAGATACAAGCCTACTTTAACTATGCCCTACTCATTCTCACACATTGACCACAAGAGCAGCAACTCTTTGGGATTTATCATTCTGGTGACAGAAAGGAAGCACACGAGAGCTGGTGGGACCTTGTGATATCTCATAAAACTCATCTGGGAGGTGGCATACTTACATCTGCTCATGTTTGATTAGATAAAGCAGGTCATGTGGCCAAAGCCAAAGTCTTTGAGGCTGAAATATGCAATGGTCTTGCAAGAAAGTAGGCAGTGTTCACTTGGGGACAGCATAGCATCTACCAAGTTCATGAAAATTTTCATTGCCTGGGTGGAAGACCAAATTCATACTATACCTTGCAGACCAGAGATTCTGGAGAGAATGCGAGTCCAGTTATCAGTCTTTTCAAATGGTGGTGGAAAAGAAAACCAGTGATGATTCTGCTGCTTGCCTCTTTGATTGCTGTTTCATAACTCAATTCCTACATATTTGTATTCCTGTCCTGTTTCCAGGGGATGATGGAACACAGACTCATCCTGAGAACAGCAGCCAAGAAAACAGAATCAAGGCTCGCTGCCTATCCTGCACATCCATGGTTCTGAAGGCCATCTGGGGATTCTTGATCATCTTGTCAGTGTCATCATCTTGGGTTGGAACCACACAGATTGTAAAAATTACTTATAAGAACTTCTACTGTCCATTTTTCATGACTTGGTTTTCAACAAACTGGAATATTATGTTTTTCCCAGTCTATTATTCTGGTCATCTGGCCACTGCTCAAGAAAAGCAATCACCAATGAAAAAATTCAGGTAGGTTTTATATTAAATGGTTAATAGGAGATGTTCTAAAATAACTTCATGCAAACATGTATATTTTCATCTCTTTGGAATATGAGTGTGGGTAGACAGGATCTAAGGTTGATAAGGAATACTACCAACAGAATAACTTCCACCTAAAAAAAATCGAGTGTCTACAACATGCCTGTCATTGTATTGGTGCTTTGTATATCTTACCTTATTTCATCATCACTGGTGGTAACAGTCACCTTTTACAGTGGTGCTATTGTACCCATTTTAACAGATTTAGATCAGATTTAGAAAAGTTAAATGACTTGTTCAAGGTTACATGCTTACAAATAACAGAACCCCAATCTCTATCCAGACCTATTTGTCTCTGAAAGTCATATTTTAAAAAACACCCAGACTTCTAGTCAAGGTGTAGGTGTAGGTAAATACATGTCACCTCCATGCACAACCACAGAAAAAATTACAACTAGACCCCAAGATAAAGAACCCCCAGAACCATCAGAAAATTGACCTGTTGGAAGTCCAACAGTGAAGTATTTAAAGAAGCTGCATTAATGCAGGTGGGTGCCTTTTCTATAATAGGCCACACTAAGACAAGTTAGTCAAAGCAGCTCTTCCTAATTCACAGAAACAAACACAGGGAGGCTGCCAAATTGAGGAGACAAAGGAATATGGCCAAATGAAAGAACAAAACAAAGCCCCAGAAAGGGAACTAAATGAAATGGAGATAACCAACCTATCAGATGCATAGTTCAAAACACTGGTGATAATGATGCTCAAAGAATTCATTAAGTACAGCAAAAAAAAAAATTTTTTTTAAATCAAGGAAGAAATGAAGTTTACACTAAGTGGAATAAAGAAAAGTCTACAGCCCTGGCTGGTAGCACAGTGGATAAGGTGCCAGCCTGCGAACCCAAAGGTCACAGGTTCAATTCCCCAGCCAGGGCACATAACCAGGTTGCAAACCAGGTCTCTAGTCAGGTCTGTGGCTGGAGGCAGATGAAATGCAACCATACATTGATGTCTTTCTTCCTCTCTGCCTCTCTCCCTTCCCCTCTTTCTAAAAATAATGAAATTTTAAAAATCTAAAACAAAAAGAAAGAAAGAAAGAAAAGTCTACAGGGAACCAACAGTAGAGGGGAGGAAGCCAAGATTCAAATCAATGATTTGGAACATAAGAAAGAAATAAACATTCATCCAGAATAGCAAAAAGAACAAAGACTTCAAAAAATTAGGACAGCCCTGGCTGGTAGCAGAGTGGATAAGGCGCCGGCCTGAGAACCCAACAGTCGCAGGTTCGATTCCCCAGCCAGGGCACATAACCAGGTTGCAAGCCAGGTCTCCAGTCAGGTCTGTGGCTGGAGGCAGGTGAAAGGCAACCATACATTGATGTCTCTTTCCCTCTCTGCCTCTCTCCCTTCCTCTCCTTCTAAAAATAATGAAATAAAATCTTTAAAAATATATTTTAAAAAAATAGGATAAACAGAATCAAATATATGAATACAGTGAATAGGCCTTCAGTGGTCAGGGGGAAGGGAGTTGGGGGGAGGGGTGGGGGGAGGAAGAGGCAAGGAAGGGGAGCAGTTTAGGCAAGAACCTAGTATAAAGGAACCATGGACATGGACAACAGGTGGAATTGGCTTTTGGGGGAATGGGTGGGTGGGGAGGGGGACAGAGGGGAGCAAAAAGGGGATGGATGTAATACAACAACGATAAAAATTTTTTTAAAATGAGGATAATATAAAGAGCCTCTGGGAAATCTCCAAATGTACCAACATATATATCATGGGGAACCCAGAAAAAAAGAGTTAGAGCAAGAAATTGAAGACTTATTTGAAAAAAATAATGCAAGAAAACTTCCCTAATTTGGTGAAGGAAATAGACATACAAGTCCAAGAAGCACAGAGAGTCCCAAACAAGTTGGACCCCAAGAGGATCACTCTAAGGCACATCATAATTAAATGCCAAAGGTTAAAGATATAGAGAGAATCTTAAAAGCAGCAAGAGAAAAGAAGAGAGTTACCTATAAAGGAGTTCCTATAAGACTATCAGTTGATTTCTCAAAAGAAAATTTGCAGTCCAGAAAGGGCTGACAAGAAGTATTCAAAGTGATAAAAAGCAAGGACCTACAGCCTAGATTACTCTCTCCAGCAAAGTTATCCTTTAGAATGCAAGGGCAGATAAAGTGCTTCCCAGACAAGGTAAAACTAGAGTTCATCATCACCAAGCCATTATTACATGAAATGTTAAAGGGACTTATTTAAGAAAAAGAAAATTAAAACTATAATTACTAAGGAAAAAACCCCCAACAAACTCACAATTACTAACAATTGAATCTAAAAAGATAAACTAAGCAAACAACCAGAAATGGAATAGAATCATAGATACAGAGATCATTGGAAGGATTATCAGCTGGGAGAGGGAAGTTGGTGAATGGGGAAAAACGTGCAGGGATTAAGAAGCATAATTGGTAGGTACAAAAATAGAGAGGGGGATGTTAAAATAGTATAGGAAATGGAGAAGCTAAAGAACTTACATGCATGACCCATGAACATGAATTAGGGGGGGGGGGGCATTGCTTGAAGGAAGGGGAGTACTGGATGGAGGGAACAAAAGGGAAAAAAATGGGACAATGGTAATCAATAAAATAAATTTTTAAAAAAGAAAAAGAAAATTTACAAAATCTTTAAAAATTTTACAAACACCCTGGGTCTCAAGCCCAGAAAAAAAAAAGAAAAAAAATAAAGCTCTATTAATAAGATTAATTGTTGGAAAACCATTTGCTCAATGCTCTTTGCACTGTGGTGCCTTAGCAGATAAAAGGCCTGATTCCATGCTAAGGGAGGTTTGATCCTGGAATACTTTAAAGATGCTGTTCTCTCCTCACTAGGAGCACCTGGAGACTTATCCATTGTTTGGCAAGCCATGAACTTGGTAGTACCAAAGTTCTTGTGATTGCCTTGTGCTAATCCTGGCTTCTGCAGCCACACCTTGAAGAGCTCAAGAAGCTGGCAGGATCAACACTCAAGGAAGGAAAAGCAGCTTCAGGATAAAAATTCTTTGCTAACAGATAGCTTCTCAGAAAGGGAAAGCCCAGAGCTAAGAAATAACTTCCAAGACAGACACTCTGATCAGCAAGAAAAACACAGAAGTCAGGAACTCAGTGGATAGGAGTGGGAGAGTGACAGTTCTCTACACTAGCATATTACTTCTCGGCCAAATGACAATTTGCCTTGCAAGAACCAAAGTAACCTTTGTTTCTTGTCCCTGTCCCCAGTGAAAAGAAGGAATGACTATTATAATTGGTGCATGAGAAGACTGTCCTTAAAAACTTAACACATTGTAAAGGGTTTGTCTTCAACTTCTACTTTCTTTCACCAGCTTGGAAGTGCGTTGGAATGTAAAAGTCACACTGTGAGCTCATTTTCCATATGTGTCCATAAAACTTCAATTATAATTAAAAGAAAAAGAAACAATTTGAAATGCTCTGGTTTAGAGGAAAGAAAAAAGCCTTATTCCTGTTTATGATTGTTAAAAATACTTTGTATTTGATTCCCATCAAAATAGATATGATCTTGGGGCATGAGGTTTTTTAAAGTAATGATATGTAAGGAATGACCACAGAGGACATGATTATCAGACTAAAATTCTGTCTTGGAAACACTTGTGTGTACCCACCACAGGGGTGTGCTACTGGGATGCTTCTGTGACTTAGACCCAAATACTGATACAAACGACACAAACTGCACATGGGAAGTGGTAACTCAGAACACCTCAAAGCTGTCCAAGTCCATTTTATTGAAGATAACACATTTACAAGAGGCTGCTGCTGACAGAGGTGTTTTAGCAATAGCTTCACCTTTACCACACCTCTCATATCCAACTAACTCTGAATTTAGCAAAATCTATGATTTCACAAGGCGCTTCCTTCCACCTGTTTGTAAAGGCAGAATGAAGGTGTCCATTTCTAAAATGGAGTCAAAGATCTCTTGTTGTCAAGCAGGGAACATTGTCTTTGAAGGGAATGCTCTTCAGGGCCTTCTCCATAGGAAAATGATCAGAGAATTTGGAGATCCTCCATCTTTTCTTCCCTGTAGATCCATTAACACTGTCCGCCAAGAAGGCACTCCCCAAAGCTTTTGGGGCAGAAGAAGGAAAAATAAAGTTTATTCTGGACACAGAATTTGTCCCATAGCACCAGATCCTTTGATTAGTTACTTTTCTCTTAAATGGAATAAAAGCATTCCCAGTGTTTTTCTTATTGCTGACATCAAAAGAATTTTTAATTGAGCATCAAATCTACATGGTAACAATTGTCCACTTGCAAGTAGTTTTTGCTATTTTGCTCACTCCATTTACGTACTATCAAGAGAATTCCATCGCCTCAGGTTAATTTGAAATTTAAGAAGAAAAAATTATATACTACAGTTTGAGCAGGGGTGTTTTCTTCAGGAAAAGAATCTCTAGAAAGCACAAAGCCAGAGCCAAAGATACATTTGTCTATGTCAGGGACTCATAAAATGTGCTTAAGATGTCACTTGACATTCAGAAAAGGCTCAATAACTAGCAGCTGCTATAATGATGATGACTGTGATTAAATTATCAACATCCCCCCAATTTCTAAGCTTCATTTCGAGTTTTTCTATCTTTCAATGTTGCTTGCTTAGAAATTCTGATCCCATCATGCTATTATGTGCTTCTCCACAGAAATGAATTCTTTATTGAATATTTGCATTTCTTAGTACTTCAATGCTTAAATGGCATAGCATTCTATACAGGTGACCTGGTGTTTGAATGGAGAGCATTTTAAATTCCTGAAACAGCAGTGACAAATGGAGAGGAGGCTGGCAGTGAGAGAAGGGGAAAGAGGGGAATGATAGATAAGTAGCCAATACCTGGGGGTGGGGGTGGTGAGCTAGGTGAAAAAATGTCTCTTCAAGGAAGGCTGGGGAGCCCTTCTTCAACAGTGCTTTCCATAGGGGGCCCTCCCTGTTCATGTGCCTCCACTGGTCTTCCCTGCAGGGTCAAAACATTCACTTGTTATGTACAAAGTCTTCCTTGAGCGTACTCAACCTAGCATGATGGTGGGCTCTGTGGAGGAAGAACCAGCACTGGCTAGGGCCAGTGAAAAGGAAAGAAATTATTTAATCAGAAACGGGTTTGTTGTGATTCTCCATAAAAAGATCTTGAACGAACATTTAACTCTGGCCAGTGTGGTCGCAGTTGGTTGGAGGATTGTCCCATACACCAAAAGGCTGCAGGTTTGATCCCCAGTTGGGGCACATATAGGAAGCAACCAATCAATGTTTCTTCCTCTCTTTCCCTTTCCCTCTCCCTCTCTCTCTTCTTCTCTGTCTCCCTCCCTTCTTCCCGCTTTTGCTCTCTCTCTAAAATCAATAAATATATTTTTGAAAATTAACAGGCATTTGGTAGTTATAGATGCTAGGATTAACCTATAGCTCTCAACTCTAGCTCACCCTGATGGATTCCCATGGAGCAGATCCCTTTGAAAAATACAGAAAACAAAATATGTGCTCAAGATGTTCTGAGAAAATAGCTGCTTGTTCCACATGTGGCTCTGATTCCGAATGTCTCCATGGTTATAGGGTTTGAGAGAGGCCACCTATTTTACAGTGTGTGTGAGCATGTGTAATTCCTGTTTTCTTTAAAGGCTTTGCCTTTGGGTTATTTAGTCCCTTCACTAAAGCTGTGTCTCTTTCCAAGTAAAGTTTACCTTTGGGAAATCATGTTTTTATTTTATGAAAAATGCTTCTCTTTGGCTGTGTGTTTATTTTCTCCAAGAAAATAAACCACTACACAGCTTCTATGTGTGCAAATTGCATTTTTAACCTCCCTGGTTTCTTTAGCTTGCAATTCCCAGAGTCCTCAGCAACATTTTCTATGAGGCTTGGTAAAGGGCCCACACCCCTGTCCTTAGAGCCTCACTACTTTATCGTTCCCCTACCTATAAGGTCCTCCTGCTTCATGCATGGTGAGGCAAACATTGCTAGAGATTACATTGTTTTGCAATACTTTGAGGTACAATTATTTCTTTTCAGAAAATGCTGAAACTAGTACTAGTACCACCTAGAACCATGTAAATGTATTTCAGTAGAAATTTGCAAACATTAGTAATCTGTTGCTTTGAACAAGATATTTATATTATCCTTTTTAAAAAGATTTTATTTATTTACTTTTAGAGAGGGAAAGAGAGGGAGAAAGAGACAAAGAAAAGCAATAACGTGTGAGAGACACATTGCTCAGTTGCCTCTTGCCTGCCACTAACTGGGGATCCAGCCTGCAACCCAGGCAAGTGCCCTGACCAGGAATCTAACCAGCAACCTCCTGGTTTACAAGATGGTGCTCAATCCACTGAGCCACACCAGACAGGGCTATTTATATTATTCTTGACAATTCAATGCCTAATACATCATAGCTGCCCAATATATGCTTGAATGTTCATGAACAACTGAGTGAAAAAAATAAAGCTGAATTCTCCCAGTAGCAACCTTGTTTTCAGTCTATCGTCAAACAAGCAGTTATTCTATCACTTCTATTACTGCCTATCTGTATCACTAGCTTGAACATTTTGATTAAAATGGCCTTGGGCTAAATAGCCAATGTAGTAAAAAATCAAACAAATCAACAATTTAACTAAAGTGACTATTTGTACACAATGAATCCAGATAATTCCTCCAAAATGGCCAAACCTTCATGTATAAAAAAGTTAAGTTTTGCTGAGTTTTGTTTTTATTTTTGCTTTTTTTGTTTTGTTCTGCCTTAAAATACTAGAGAAAAAAGAAATTAGTCAGTTGGGTAGATATATTACAAAGAGGCATAGTGTCTTAAGAATAGAAGAATCCCACACTTTTGCCTTTACTTGATACGCAAGGCTGCAAATTGTAGCCTGTTCACACAGTAGCAGCCATTTTGATCCTGCTGCACTCACCCTATTGGAAAAGAATCTTCTTTCTCTTTTTTTTTTTTTTTTTCTATTTTTTTTAAAGATTTTATTTCATCATTTCTAGAAAGAGGGGAAGGGAGAGAGGCAGAGAGGGAGAGAGACATCAATGTATGGTTGCGTTTCACCTGCCTCCAGCCACAGACCTGACTGGAGACCTGGTTTGCAACCTTGTTATGTGCCCTGGCTGGGGAATCGAACCTGCGACCTCTGGGTTCGCAGGCCGGGGCCTTATCCACTGCGCCACCAGCCAGGGCCTTCTTTCTCTTTTAATAGCTAGTAATTCCAGCAACCACACATTTCTTTATTTTCTCTGAGAATGTTCAGCAGCAGCAGAATGACTGCCCCAGTAATCTCAAGAGCATAGCTAGGTAGGAGAGGCCTAGCGCTGTGTTTGGGGAGATGTGGGCCCTTTTCCATGGAATCCTTTGTGGCTGGAGGTGGCAGAACTGGGTTCAGTATGTTCCACAGATGACCGATGAGTCTTGAGTGTTTTGTGCTCCTGCCTGGAAACAGGTGTCAGAAGTTTAACAACAAAGGATGTGTCACAAACAGTACCTGACTAGTAACCTCTTTTTCTTTCCTAGGGAATGCAGTCGGATCTTTGGGGAAGATGGTCTGACACTGAAGCTCTTTCTTAAAAGAACTGCTCCTTTTTCTATTCTATGGACTTTGACTAACTACCTGTATTTACTGGCTTTAAAGAAGCTGACAGCCACAGATGTCTCTGCTCTCTTCTGCTGTAACAAAGCCTTTGTCTTCTTGCTGTCATGGATCGTCCTGAAAGACAGGTTCATGGGAGTGAGGGTAATAGCACACTTGATTCAATGTGCAAAGCCACCCTTAATTGTAAAATCCTTGGCATCGGAAGCGCTGCCTTGTTTCATGGAGTTTCCATAAAACTTTCTTATTGGTTCTGAGTACAAAATGGAATTTGAAGATAGATTAGGATGCCCAGGCCATGGCAACATCATGAAAGGATAAAGAGATTTCTATTTATCCTCTAGCAGTCAGCTGATTTCAACAGGAGGCACTAGAATGGGGGAAATAAGATCTTTTTTTTTTTTAGAATTAATTGTGTGATCAACACCTCCCAGCCTCAGGAAAAAAGGGTCTGAGAAAGTTAGCCACAGCAAAGGTTATGATTTTTTTTTCCCAACCAACCTATGTTAGGACAATTCCCTTCTGTTCCCTCCTGCCCAGAGGTGGATTTAATTAATATAGTGTACGTAGCCAAGATAACCAAACAGTAATTGAAGTAATTGGTAATGTCACAGTGCTGTTAAAGGTAGCTATACATCCATGTGACTAGATATAGAACCAAAACAACAACTTGTACTTTGGGGCACAAATTGAACTGGATTAAACTTTGACCAATCACTTCAGTTCTGAGTTTATTCCTTTCAAAAGTAACATGGATTTAAAAAAAAAAAATTGCATGCTTAGTCTATGTTAGATTGAAAGCCATGCAAACTTAAAAAGTTAGGCCACCATGATGATAATATTGAGAAACTGATTCTTTAAAAGGAGCTCTAAGTCCTGGCTGGCATGGCTCAGTAGATTGGCACCATCCTGTGAACCCAAGGGTCACTGGTCCGATTCCCAGTCAGAGCACATACCCAGGTTGCAAACCAGGTCTCCAGCCAAGCCTCCAACTGGAAGCAGGTTAAAGACAACCACACATTGATGTTTTTCTTCATTTCTTCCTCTCTGCCTCCCTTCACCTCTAAAAACAATGAATAAAATCTTTAAAAGCAAACACAAACCAAAGGAGATCTAAATGAATAGCCTTTAGCCTTTTCCCAGAAGATGCACATCACATCGTTGTTATCTGGAAGAGATATCCAAGATTGCCATCAAAATGCTGCTGTTGTTGCAATGATTCCAGGTCCCTTTCTGCCCTAAATTCTAAAGTAAATGTCTATATTAGGAAGTTTATGATACTCATAACCCTGAAATTTCTTTTTAAAATAGCTAATTAGCAAATTCTGGTTGTATGTTAGGAGGTGCTGCTCAGAAATTCAGGACTAAAGATTGACGTGAAGAAGTAGAAAGCTATGGTAGAAGACAAGATGAGAAACTCTGAATCAGCCCATGATGCTATTAGAATATAGCCACACTCTCTATGAGCTTATCTTAGATTTGACACCCAAAGGGCTTAGCGTCATGTGTTGTTTTTTTTTAAAGATTTTATTGATTTATTTTTTAGAGAGAAGGAAAGGGAAGGAAACAGAGAGGGACAGAAATATCAATTGGTTGCCTCTTGCATGCCTCCAATTAGGTACCTGACTTGCAACCTAGGCAGGTGTCCTGACTGGGAATCTAACTGGCAACCTTTTGGTTTGCAGGAGAGCACTCAATCCAATAAGCCACACCAGCCAGAGCTAGTGTCATGTTTTATATGTGGAGCACTGGTGCCAGCTATTCACCATTAGGTACCATGACAAGTTCTTAAGAACAGGGAACTTCCTTATATAGCTCACTGCTCCATTCAGGATGAGCTACATGATTTGGAAGATCCATTGCAAAATGGAAATAGAGGACCCCTGTTAAAAAATTACTAATAATGTCAAGTTGGTAACAGCAGAGCATTAAACCAAGAATGGAGCTCTTCTAATTATGGGGCCCTAGGCATCTGCCTAGGTCATATGTCTGTGAATTCAGCTCTGTCTCTATCTCTATCAGAATAAATCAGGAGACAAAGGGGGTCATTAGATATTTGAGGATACAGTAAGTGAACTCATGTTAATGGAACCTTACTTTTTTCTATCTACTGCTGCTATGGATGACCAATGAGAATTTGGAGAGCCTTGTCAGAAGAGGGGGAAATAGAAGATATATAAGGCTTTTCTGCTCTTTCAGTGGCATCTGAATACCAAAAGGAAATCAATACATTGACTGTTAGATAGACCAGTGAGAAAATCAATTGCATTAGAATGAATGAATGCATCTAACTATGGAACTTACCTATGTCAAAAGAGGTTCAATGTTTATTTGAGTTCTCTTAAGAAAAAACCCTCAACTGTGTAACTTTTATTTATTTATTTATTTTAATATTTTATTTATTATTTTTAGAGAAAAGAAAAGGGAGAGAGGCAGAGAGGGAGAGAGACATCAATGTATGGTTGCCTTTCACCTGCCTCCAGCTATGGACCTGGCTGGAGACCTGGCTTGCAACCTAGATATGTGCCCTGGCTGGGAATTGAACCAGCAACCTTTGGGTTTGCAGGCCAGTGCCTTATCCACTGTGCCACCAGCCAGAGCCTATGTAACTTATATTTAAATCAAAAATTTAGGAAATGTGCCTAGAAGCTATAAACCACTGCTATTTAAAAATTGGTATCTGGGTTGCAAACCAGGTCTCCACTCAGGTCTGTGGCTGGAGGCAGGTGAAACGCAACCATACATTGATGCCTCTTTATCTCTCTGCCTCTCTCCCTTCCCCTCTTTCTAAAAAATAATGAAATAAAAAAAATCTTTAAAAAAGAAAAAAAAAAAATTGGTATCTGTAGTGGGTGGAATAGTGACCCCCCCACCCCAGTAGGTGTCCATGTCCTTATCCCAAGAACATATGACTATGACCTTATTTGGAAAAATGGTCTTTGCAGGCATAGTTAACTAAAGGATATTGCAAAGAGGGGATCATTCTGGATTATCTAGGTGCCCCCTAAACCCAACAACAAGTATCCTTATAAGAGACACATAGAAGACAGTCTCAGCAATTCTTGTCCTCCCAAAGCAGATTGAGAACATGTACAATTAGGCCATTTGAGAAATTAGAGGGCAAACAGAATACTGACAACATAAATGTAGCTTCTATGGGCTATATCCATAAATAATCTAAAGCAAAGCCTATAAATGCCACCTCAACTTGGACCTCTCTTTTTTTAAGAAGTTCTCAGATTAAAATTAATATTTCCAGTGGATTCTAAGGCTTCAGTAGTTTAGAAACAAATAATTTTTGGATTATAGTTCCATATGCTTGATCCCAAGAATGATCACATTTAAAATGAGATATATGGCTTCCCCCACTTCTATTTTTTTGTCAAAATCACACCATAGAGAGAATAAAAATGCTTTAAGTTATAATATCAGTAAATATGGGTTTTCCCAGAGTACACGATGGCCAGAATGATCAATGTTCACATAGAAATTAATTTTGTTTCATAAATTACTTGTTAATAGTTTGTTTCTTTGGGCTATTGATGAAATTACAGATGAAAAGGTAATCTGTTATATACATTTAGTTTACTGTTGTGAAATCATTTCAACCAATTTTCTAGTAAACTTTGGTGTATTAGGAAACTTTAATGACTAATTGCTTGTGGCTGATATATGATCATCCCATGGAAATTAGTAAACTTCTTTAAAAAAACTTTTTTAAAGATTGTATTCATCACTTTCAGAGAGAAGGACAGGGAGGGAGGAAGAAAGGGAGAGAAGCATCAATGTATAATTACCTTTCACCTGCCTCTAGCTAAGGACCTGGCTGGAGAGCTGGCTTGCAACCCAGTTATGTGGCCTGACTGGGGAATCGAACCAGTGACCTTTGGGTTTGCAGGCTGGCAACAATCCACTGAGACACACCGGCCAGGGCTAAAAGACTTTTTTTTAACTGCAAAGATGTTGGTGAGGATCCAGTTCTTGCAGTTTTGAAAATGAGTATTTTCCCATCTCCAAGACCTTGTGTAGCTAGAGTTTGTTAATTCATGAGAAGCAGAGAAACCACCTTAATAAAAAAAAATTACTTAAGGTTTTTTTCTCAAAGAAAATGAGCCACTGGATGGGTTATTTTTCTCCCCTATGTCACTGATATCTATTTCACTCCAATGAAAAGTAAATGTCAGGCTAAAAAGTTAAAACCTTTTCTTTCAGATCTTATCCTTCTCTTACATTTTATATTATTAATTGAATTTTTTCTTTCATTTTTAAAATTTCCTTGAGCATATGAAGAAAACTGATAGACAGTGAATGGCTCAGTAGACCCCAGTTTTCTAAGTAGATTTAAGAGATGTAATCATGTCCCTTTAGCTTGGCATCCACAAATTTTCTCACAATAATTGGGTCCCTAAGCAGTTAACTACCCAAACTATGGCTCATTTGAAGACTTTCCTACAGCCACCATGAACCAACCAGAGAACATCCATTAAAGTGAATCTTTCATTGCTTAAAATGCACTTCTCTGAATTCAAATTGGGCTCTAAAGTGCTCTAATTCAGGGCACCGGAGGTGAGCTGCTACTGCTTGGTGCCAATATTACACATTTAGATAAGATTCAAGATAATCTTCTGTATTCTATCTTGCCTTTGGTTGACATTTATGCAGTAGCTGTTCATTAAGGGGTAGTGCAGAATCCTCTCTCCAAAACTGATGGTTCCTGGAGGAAGCAACAGAGGATGGACAGTGAGACATCCGTTTTGACCCCGTCTTGTCCAGAGACTGATTTATAAATACAGGGCAAAGAAAGCTGAGTTGCAATGGCTGTCATTTTACGTCCGAAGGAATCTATAACCCCTTCACTAAGGTATAGTCAATAGGTCCACTCTATATACCACTCTATATACTCTTTAGTTATTCCTTCTGGCATTTCATTTCCCCTTTTTCATCTTAGTCTCCCACTGAAATCATTTTCAGATGGATTTAATTTATATAAAAATAAATGTGCATGTGTGGCAGGGAATAGGGAGGTGGGAATCTTGGTTTGAGGGTCTGCACCCCTTGTGTTTGACCAGTACTGGGAACCCACCTTTCACCCCTCACACATAAACAGTATCTGGACAGCTATAGACCACCCACCTCTTTCATTTCTCTCACTTCAAGCCCTGATCAATTTCCTGGCTCTGAGTAAAACAGATGGTCCTTTATGAAACCTTAAACATAACATGTAAAACAAGTTTTAGGATTTTGTATAGACATGGTTCCTTGAAAACAGACTCTATCTAAATATACTCGGAGAGAACAGGATGATCATTGGAGCAGGTCTCATTGGCCAAGCCATTAATGTGCATCCCACCTTCTGCCACTGTCCTTTAGTCTTGAACTTGAGTGCAGCCTGCTGGCAGTATAGCTTTGAGGCCTCCCACTTTAGAGGCTGCTGTAGGCTTGAGACTTGAGGATCCATTGTGAGCCAATAAAGCACCTCCATGCTCTACTCAGCTTCAGAAGTGGAGTTGGCCACAAGGTAAATAAAGTAAGATGCTGGATTTACAAATAGAAATAGAAGCAATTAAAGGTTCATGTCAATGCCCTGAGCCCTAGAAGAACTGGTATTGCTATGCAAATAATAATTCTGGAAACCATTTGCCAAGGGGAAACACAGTGAATGTAGTGAGACTAGAAACCATCATGGAGATCCAGAAAAGGGCCAAAGCCTTTTCATGTTTCAGGGCCTAAGCCCAAAGAGGGAGAAGGAAAAAGTGAGGCTAAAAGAAAATAAATGCAGCCAAAAGTCACTTCACTAGCCTTTATCTGTACAAGTTAATTATTTGAGAGGTGAAAGAAACCTAGCTTTCATATAGGTTCACAGGTGGTCTATAACAGTGAAATGACCTTTCTGGCCTTTGGGCTTCAGACACAGACTGGAACAGCCTCATGGTCCCTCCAATTGGCCCAGAAACTTTATGCAGAAGCTGTCAAGCCTGGGCTGAGCCTGAAGAGGAAGGTAGCTGTCTTGGGAGGTGATGTCACTCAAGTGGCATGCTGGGATAATGGGGTCACACCATAATGGGGGAGGACTGAAAGGGTCAGACAGTTAACAGTGAGGTATTGTCAATTATATGGCTATTGTGATTACTAACCCTCTCATGCCAAACAGATTCAGGTAATGGTAATGGTGGGATTTCTGTTTTATTTAGACAACTCTGGTGGGTTAAGAAGCTGGAACTGGAATAGGCTGGGTAGATAGCTGAGTTTTTCTGAAGCCAGGCAAGGGGCACCAGGAGATGGTGAGTTTTTTTCAGCACAGGAGTTGTTCATATGCATACCGAAGTGCTCAGAAGCATTTTTGTGGTTTCACCATGTGGGTGTGCACATATGAACACTTTTGACACAACAGTTATGACACTATTACTGCAAACACATTTTCAGTGTCCTTTGCCCAAGAAGAGTCATTTTGTGTTTTTCTGTTAAGAACAACAAACTACTAATCCTTCCTTAATGACTGGTTGATTCTGAAAATGCATGTGACCCAGATCTGTGTTGGAGTTGTTTGTTCTCTGGAAACCTGAAGAGTATTTACTCTGCAATGAACCAATGAAGCCAAGCAGCTCCACGCTGGGACCATCCAAATGACCTCCCCAAAGGGGGCCCTCACACAACCTTTTCCTGCATTTACTAAATTAACTGAGATCCCCTTCCTTAGTTTCAACTGTGTGGATAAGAAGCATACTGAAAACATTTTCTTTTCTTTTTCTTTTTTTGTTTAAGATTTTATTGTATTGTTATTAGAGAGAGGGGAAGGGAGAAAGGCAGAGGGGGAGAGAGACATCAATGTATGGTTGCCTTTCACTTGCCTCCAGCCACAGACCTGGCTGGAGATGTGGCTTGCAACCTGGTTATGTGCCTGGTTATGGCTGGGGAATCGAACCAGTGGCCTTTGGGTTTACAGGCCAGCACCTTATTCATTGTGCCACCAGCCAGGGGAAAACTTCTTAAAGTATGGACCTTAAAGTTGGCCATAGAGAACTTGTACTATCAGACAGTTGTGAAATTTAAATTAAAATGTGTACAGTAATTTAACTTATCTTTCTCCCCAGGAGACCTATATAACCTATAAATTATTAAACTATAAACTACATTTATACCATAGAGAAGAATTTTTTCTAACATGTCAAATCTTCAGGTTTTCATGCTTTTAGAACAACAGTGTTGTCTATTCCCTGAAGTGAAAAATAGTTCCCTACATGAAGGCAATTGAAAGAGACACTGCTGTAATTGATATGTCAGTTTAAGTGGTTCAGGCTAATATTTTCACAAACACTCAAATATAAAATGTAATGGAAATTTTAAAGAGGCCCATCAAGGTTCTAACTTGGAATTGCTAGAAAATAATGTAATCTTTGTCCAGACCTAATTCCTATCTTCAGAAAACTTATAATAATATCATGCATGGAAGTTTTTACAAATAGATGATTTAAGAAAAGAACAGTTCCCAACTAGGGTCAGATCCTGGGGATAAAGTTTTAAGTATTCAAAATGACAGTGATTTTGATTTGCTTTTTTTTTTTTTTTATATGGGCTGTTTGTTTTCATAATTCCCTAGACCCAGAAGTATATGTGATAGAAGCTTATAATAATTTAAAATAGGAAACAACATATTATGTTAAAGAGCATTAAGATTAATATTGTGTTCTTTTAACCCTGTTTTGTTTATTTGACCAAGAAAATACAATGGATGCTAGGCCAAAAAGCCACGGACATATTTAAACATAAAAACAAATCAGAAAATGTGAATGTTTAACATGCCTTTTCATTACTGAAGAATTGTTGCAACTCCCTGGCCAAACTATAAATCCGCAAAGAAAATGTTAGTCCTCGCAGACTTTCCAGGTCTAGATAAGCCCTGTACCATGTTTATTTATGAATCTATTACTTCTTGTTTGGGAATTTTCCTTGACACCTCATGATGTGTATATTAAATTCTATTCCCCATAGTTTGAGTCATTGTCTAACTAGAACACATGCCTGGCAGCTTCAGAGAATACGATATGCATTCAGCAAGAGAAACGCCTCCCGGACCACACTTTATTGAAGACAGTTTTTCACTGCTGACATGCCTGCATCTGTCGTCAAGTTCTCCTGCTGTTTTTCATAAAGGATGCTTTAGTCCAGAGCTGGCTCTGAAACCAACTGTGCTCTTGCTTTTGGTGGTTATTCACAAAAAAAAAATTGCTTTAACAACATCTAAATTGTATGTGTCATCAGTATCATACATTGCATACAGTTGCATATTAAAGATCTACATTTTGTCGTAATAAATCACTTACTAAAAATGTTCCAAGGGGCAAAAAAATCACATGTGATGAAGCTACCTACAGAGGAAGTGATTTACTTGGGAATATTCAGAATTGCAGCTTGACAAATTTAATTGTCACATATATTTAAATTTCTCACAAAGCTGCATCTTGGTTTTAAGGTTAGTGAGACAACTTTGAAATGTCTAAATTTCTCAAGTTGAAGACAAAGAAACAGATGCATATCAGCATTTCAAGAAGGAGTAGACTCTTATTTTAAATATGCCATGCATCATATCAGTGTCCAGTAAACCATTATGATTGCAGTCAAATTATGGACATTTCACTTTATGCAATTAATGCTCTAATTAATAACTAAAGAAAACTATCTTTCTGTGGCTTAATTTGCATGAAAATGAAAGGAAGAACTGGCCTCCATTCGACATTCCAAGTAACAGTGCAAGATTGCTCCTTATAAATTATTATGAGACTACTTGTTTTCTTTTTTCCCTTTGCCCTAAATTTTGCCTCTTAGCTGCATTAAAATAATGTATCCCTAATCAAGTTATGGTTATGTGGAGGTCTTCAGAAACATGCATTGATCCAAGGAGCTGATTAAAATGTATGCTAAACATTTGAAGGAAAAGAATACAGTATAGATTTTAAAAGGCTGAGAACTGACTTCCTATCCACTTTATTTCATCAATATGGGTCTAAATCTTTACCAAGTTGAACTAAAAAATTAAACTAAAATTATTGGTCTTTGATTTGAATGTGGGCAGCTTTTATATTCTCCATGAGTATACTGATTTTGTGTTAATACCGACCCTTCTACAATTGAACAACAATATATAGAGGTAACTGGGTTTGAGGAAGTATTTAGCAGTTTTCATGAAGTCTCCAATTGCTTGCTCAGGGATATGGAGTCATCATTTTTATGTTTGATTATTTTTTTATTCCTTTGCATTCTATTCAACAGATAGTTGCCACAATAATGGCAATTACGGGCATTGTCATGATGGCTTATGCAGATAATTTCCATGCTGACTCGATCATAGGAGTAGCATTTGCAGTGGGCTCAGCCTCTACATCTGCATTGTATAAGGTATGTTGTGCACTTTCTTATGTAGTCAATTGTTGTAGCTTAAACTTAAATAATAAAAGAAGAACAAAGAAAACCATGGCAAGAAAAAAAATAAAAGTGGTTTAATATGTACCATTTACTGAGTACTTGCTACATACTGGGCACTTGCCAGAAAATTGTTAAAGCACCCTTGTGCAACATAGGTGCTTATCCCAGATTTCAGAGAGGGAACTGGGTTTGAAGGAGTATTTAGCAAGTTCCATGATGTCTTCAATTGCTCACCCTGGAATATGGAGGCATCAAATTTTTTTATTTCTTTGCATTTGGCATGTTAATACTGTTTGAATGACAGGTGAGGAAATTGAGGCTTTGAAACATTAAGTAACTTGCCCAAGTTCATACAACCAGGAAGTGGTAGAGCCAAGATGAAAACTTGGACTGGCCAACTCCATAGCCCTTGCTCCATGGCCCCACCCTTCCCGAAACATCTATCAGTTGTAGCAGAGGCTGAGAAAGACCTCCATCTCTGCTTTTTTAATTGAACTGCTTATGGTCATTATCTTAACACCAATTTGAGGTGTTAAAAATAATAAATAGCCCTGGCTGGTAGCACAGTAGATAAGGTGCCAGCCTGCAAACCCAAAGGTCACTGGTTCAATTCCCAGCCAGGGCACATAACCAGGTTGCAAGCCAGGTCTCCAGCAAGGTCCGTGGTTGGAGGCAGATGAAAGGCAACCATACATTGATGTCTCTTTCCCTCTCTGCCTCTCTCTCTTCTTCTCTCTCTGGAAATAATAAATAAAATCTTTAAAAAACATAATAGTAATAAGCTGTCATTTGAGAGGTTACCTTTTGCTACAGATCAACTCTGTGCCATAGAAATTCATGTTGTTAGCAAAATGAAGAGTCTTCTTTCCTCTCTGAAGGACACTCTGGGCCTGCCCTAGTACTCACCACTCTTTCTCCCCTGGAGCTGCCCATCATCAATGCAAGTTCTATTCTGTCATTATCCTTAACTTCAGAAGTGAGGCCTAAGTGAGCAGATCTAAAAGGTTATTCCCCACAAAGCTCCACATTTCAGAGCCTACTTGCTGGATGTAGCTGAAGGACTATCCCACTTTCATCTCTTTTAGTGTTTCAATGAGAAAATGCTCTCTCAAAGGCAGAAAATGCCCTTTGGCTCTCTCCTGGATGCCTATTCTGGTTATTTGCCAGCACTACAGCTCAGAGGACACTGAGTCTATTTCTGTAATGACACTTCCTGGCCCATTGATTCCATGTGACAAGCTTGAGAAGTGTTCACTCAGTCACTATTAGCCTGACCTGCTCCCAACTGAGATTCCACTGAGATGTCCGATGTGACCAAAGACTAGCATGTGATCAAGGTCTCTTGATGAAGTCTCTCAAAAGAAAAAATAAATTCCATGGAAATTAAAAACAGGAGCTGGCATTGCTATGTGAGCAGGATGACTATCTGATAGACAGGATTCTCCTGACCATATTACAGGTAGATTCTTTATGGGAAGGGTAATATTTGCTGACATGCACAAAATCATGTGTATACCATAAAGAAGATCTGTTTCATTCTCCATTGTTTTAGGATTAATATAGAAAGCAGAGGGGTTAAAAAAAACCCAAGGTATATCAACTAGAGTACTGGTCCTCCCTAGTCTGATGTGTGACAGTAGGTTAACTATTCGTGCCTTCTTGCCATCTTTCTCTATACACAGATTTATAATTCAGGAAAAAAGAATTCTTAATCCGAAGAATAAACAGTGTTTGTGAAAATATTTTAAGCCCTGAGAGAAAAGTACTTATAAATTCAAGGCATCTTTATTCATCTGAACACATAATGACAGGCTCTTGTCTATCCAATACTGCTTTCAGTATCTGTCAAAACAAGTGTGAAATGCACCCCAGGTTTGAAGGGAAGAATTGATGGCACCTCAATCTAGAAGATTTTTCTGGATTTCTCTGCTTTTATTTATGATTCATCCAATACCGTCACTGGCTGTGGTGCTCAACAGTGTACAGTGTTCTGGCAGCTTCCATCACCATGAGGAATTGGTTCTATGGCACTTCCTATCTCACATGAAGGTTATAGAGCATTTTAATTAAGAAAATATGGAGGGAAAACACTGGGCCAGTTAGTTCACTGTGTAGATGAATAGAACTCACTTTTCTGATGCAGCAGAGTCTCCAACTGTGTGGCTTAAGAATTTCTTTTCAATTTCAGGTTATGTTTAAGATGTTTCTTGGAAGTGCCAACTTTGGTGAAGCGGCACACTTTGTCTCCACAGTGGGTTTCTTCAACTTAATCTTCATCTCCTTCACCCCAGTCGTCCTGTATTTCACCAAGGTGGAGCACTGGTCCTCCTTCGCAGCTCTGCCCTGGGGCTGTCTCTGCGGGATGGCAGGGCTGTGGCTGGGTAAGTGACCCCAGCTTTTGCCTTCCTTCCTTTTTTTGTCACTTGAGCTTTCTTTGGATGGTGAGATTACCATATGAGATTGTTTCCTGGGGTACCTCTGTCCTTTATTTCCCAAATTTACCCAAGGCCGGTTCATGTTATTGAATTTGGAAGGTTCTTGGCAGGCTATTGCTTGATTATATCAGAGCTCTTAACCTGTTGTGCCTCCCAGAGGTTCAAGTGTGAGCTGGTGGTACAGGCCATTCTGATTGCTCTATAAGAGCCTTGTCTGTTCTCGTGATGCACTCTATGCTGTTATTAGGTTCCAAGAGAGATAGGCATGTATCCATCTCCCAAATTAGAGAGTTAATTGTCCAAAAATGCAGTTTAAAAGACCTGTTTAGTACAGACATTGATTCTTTTATGTTAAGAAGGAAAGCACCCAGCATATCAATTCTCCTTTATCCTCCTATATCCTCCATATCCCTCCTTATTTTACAGTCTTCAACATCCTGGTCAATGTTGGTGTGGTGCTGACATACCCAATCCTAATCTCCATTGGGACACTGCTCAGCGTTCCTGGAAATGCAGGTACTGGTACGATTTGACATGTGCACAATAAGTCTCCTGATCGTGTTTATTTTACACCCTGAGTTGTTTCTTTGAGCAATTGTGAATTATGTCCCTTGCTTGCCTGGGAAGATGTTTTTAGATATCATGAAGGTAGCAGACAACAGAATAATTATGCAACAGATTTAAAGTTTACAGCTAAAAATACTTTTTACTTGGTCATGCTTTTAGAATTAAATAGCAAATGTATCTCTGGGATTTCACGTAATCTCCCTGAAAACCTAATTTTGTGTATTTTTAGAGGAAATCCTATGGAAACCAAAGGCATCCCAGCACAGGCCTCTCAAGTAAACATCACTAATGAAAGTGTAGGAGATATACAGGATATTGGCGGCCCATCAGACCAACCCTGGGGAGCTGTGGAAGCTTCTCCCAGGGGCACAGCAGGTGACTGTATGGAATAGGCAGGGAAAAAGCAATTTGACTCACTTCAGTGGCAAGAGGAGAAGCTGTCTTTCCAGGATAATCTTTCTAATGAAACCTGTTGGTGAAACAAGTAATGGAAGTAGGTTATCTGGATGACTGAACAGTCCTTCTAGCTTTAAAAGTTTGCAATTTAAAGCTTTGGGTAGCCATTTTCTTAGCTGCAGGACAATCAGAAATTGTTTATTGAGCACTTACAATGTGATCAGGACTATAGAAGAAACAAGAAAAATGATATTACTGCTCCTTTAAGAAGCTTATGCCTTCATCTGGAAAATGAGACCACTGTACATGAAATAACCTTAGAACTCTACAAAGTAATTTATTATTAAAACCACATTGTGTGACAGACTTCAAGGACTATAATATATCCAAAGGAAAGGAATACTAGGGAGAAGTGGAGCTATCAAGAAAGTTTATTCATTCATCCCTGGATTCATTCACTTAATAAGTAATTTCTGAGCACTTAGCCTATGTCTGGAACTGTGATAACCCTGGTGGTAGAGCCTGAATAAGGCATAGTCCCTGTGTTCAGGACTATATATCTTAAGGAGGGAAACAAAAGAGAATTGCTTTGTTAGAAGTATGTACTGAATGATCTGATAGCTCACAGGAGGGGCAACCAAGAAGGCTCCCTGCAAGAAGCCTAACTGGATCCATCTAGTGGAAGGTTTAGCTGGATGAAGTCGGTATGAGGAGGGAAGGGCATTCCACGGAAAAAGAACAGCAAATGTGTGACTAACAATTCCACTATTAGGTACATACCTCCCAAATTGAAAACAGGGACTCAAAAATATCATTGCACATGAATGTAAATAGCAGTACTATTCACAATGGCCAAAGTGGAAACACCTGAATGTCCATCAACAAGTAAATGGATTAACAAATTTTGATATGTACAATGAGATATTGGTCAGCCATAAAAAAGGGAAAAGTGCCCTGGCTGGTAGCACAGTGGATAAGGCGCTGGCCTGCGAACCCAAAGGTCGCAGGTTCGATTCCCCAGCCAGGGCACATAACCAGGTTGCAAATCAGGTCTCCAGTCAGGTCTATGGCTGGAGGCAGGTGAAACACAACCATACATTGATGCCTCTCTCCCTCTCTGCCTCTCTCCCTTCCCCTCTTTCTAAAAATAATGAAATAAAAATCTTAAAAAAAAAAAAAAAAAGGAAAAAGTATGGATACATATTACAACATGGATGAACCTCAAAAACATCTTGCTAAGTGAAAGCCAGACACAAAATACTGCATAGAGTGTGACTCCATTTACATGAAATATCCAGAACAGGTAAATCTATAGAAACAAACAGTAGATTGGTGGTTTCCAGAGGTTAGGTGGTTGGGGTTGGGGGGCTGTTTAGGATGAGAGATTTGATGTTAAAGTGATAAAGCCACTTCAGAAGCAGAGGGAGGTGATAGTAGTACAACATGATGAATGTACTAAAGGCCACTACATTCAGTTCTAAATGGTTAGTTTTATGTTATATGTATTTCACCTCATCAATAATTTTTTTAAAAAACAGCATGCACAATGGCCTAAACATTAACAGGTTCGGCTCAGTGGCCCAATGAAACTAGAGAAGCATGAAGGGATGTAGAGGAAAAGTCCTAAGAGATAATTAAATCAGATCACAGGGGCTTTAAAGGAGTATTTAGAGGTAGGGAATGAAAAGCAAATGCAGGGAACACCACCAAAGGAAAGATGAACTTGAAAGAACAAGGAAGACCTTTGGAAATCTCTAGAAGTAGCACTGACTTGGGTCATTTGTTTTTAGAAAAGCTTAGGAAAAGTCAGACAGTGACTGATCTGATATTTCTTACATAGCTGTGGATCTCCTGAAGCAGGAGGTGATATTCAATGTTGTGCGCCTGGCTGCTACCATCATCATCTGCATTGGGTTCCTGCTGATGCTATTGCCAGAGGAGTGGGATGAAATTACCCTGAGATTCATCAATAGCCTAAAGGAAAAGAAGAGTGAGGAGCATGTGGATGACCTCACAGATTCCAGTGTGCACCTGAGAAGCAGAAGTAGGGTCAATGGGGCAGTGTCTATACCACTGGCTTAAGGAGGGACATATTTTGAATGCACGTGTATGTATATTCTGTGAATATAATAAAATTTTCTCACTACCTGTATACTCACATGACAGTATTAACTCTGAATTTGAATAAGTCACATGTGAAATAATGCTAACAATAAAAGTTTACATTTATATGTACATTAAGGAACTGGTGTAAATAATCATAATAAAATTTTTTATTAAAACATTCATTCTTGTTCTATTTCTTGTGGCTTTTGTGGGGAGGGAGGTAGAATTTCCTTCCCAATAATTCACAAAATTCCCTGAAAACATGAGATTCTATTAAATTATGGGCTTGTCATTACCTTTTCCCACATGGAACTGAGACCTTTTATTCAGAGAAAGTTGCCTAAGAGGAAAACACATGAAAAGAATATACACTTTTAATATATTTAAGTCCAATAAGAGCCTTAAATTTGAAAGCTGGAAAGTAATTAAACATATCAACAGAGCATCTTCTTTCTATATGCAAGATCTACATTAGGAACTAAGAAGATGTGAAAATGGATTGTAGAAGACCCCACCTGCACTTTCAATGTGCTTTGAGTAGTACAGACTGTAAAAAGGGTTGCAAATATCACTAATAGGAGGTAGACATTGAAAATATCACAGTGGTAAGAGAGGACATCCATTACCAACCACCTCTAAAGCCCTTTGCCACCAGGATTTTTGCAAGAGTCATTTATATCTACTGTCATTTCTTCAGTTCCTATTTCCTATTCATCCTTCAATCCACTGAAATCCACCTTCTGCCCCCATCATCCTCCCAAAAGGTCATTCACCAAAGTCATAATGATCTCTCCCTTGAAAAATGTTATTGACACCATTCAATCCTTACTTTATTGTCCTCTTGACATGATGAGCACTCCTTTTTTTCCCCTAAAATAGCCTCTCCTAGAACCCACTATAATTTCCTGGTTCTCTTTCTCCCTCACTGTCATCTCACTCCACATTTTCCTTGGGGATCTCATCTCTTCCCATGCCTCAGATGTCATCTAGATGGTGGTGGCTTCAAAATCTTTATCTTTAGCCCCAATTAGTCCCTGAGCTTCCAATCAGACTATCCAAATGCCTTCTGCAAGCTAACTTGGATGCCTCACTGTTCACTTCAGATTCGAGAGCAAAGTTGAATTTATCATCTCTCTTTCCAGACATAGTCCTTCCTCTCCCTTGTTCCCTGTCCAGGTTAGTGGTACCATCAATCACTAGCTTCCTAAGCTAGAGTTCAACCGTAACTTCCACCATCCTCACCCTCCAAATCTAAACCATAAGTCTGTTGCTTCTCTTTTTTAATATGTCTTGAATCTATATACTTCCCTATGATGTTACCTATTCTAGGCCTGATCACCTTTCCTGATGAATGAAAGACATGCTTTACATTGATCTCTCCAACTCCCTGTCTTGCCTCTCTCATTCCCTTTGTGCCCTGTAGAGAGACTTTTCTAACATGTAAGTTTGATCATTCTACTCCCCTGTGTAAAATACTTCAGTGGCATCTCATTGTCCTTAGAATAAGGCCCAAACACCTTTGCATGTCATTCAAAGCTCACTGAATGGCCCCTGCCCATCAGCCTCCATAGAAGCACTATGCAACAGAACTTCTGCTGATGATAGAACTATTCCATATCTGTGCCGTCCAACATAGTAGCCACAAGTGGCTGTCAAACTCTCCAGATACAGGTCATGCAATAAAGAGACTGTATTTCTCATTTGTATTCACTTTGAGTTACCTTGAAATTAAATTTAAATAGCCATATGTGGCTATTGGCTACCATATGGGACATAGCTCCAGAGCCTCATTTCACCACACCACCCTCAGTGGCCCCCGGAAGCTCTATACTCGTGACTCTACATGTCTTGTAGTTCTTTAATCAACACATGCTCTCTTTCTTGTCCTGTCTTTTCCTTTCTCATCACTTGAATAAGCCTTACTTAGGCTTCACAGCAGGATTTTAGTCTTATTTTCTTGGGAAGTCTTCTCTTATCCTCAATCCTGAATGATGTGGCTTCTTTAGAAGCCTCTAGTATAGCACTAGTCACCTCCCTGGGGTACTTGTCATCTGAGTTCCCAGTAGACCATGAGCTCCTTGAGTGCAGGAACTATGGGGCATTGATCACTGTGTTCCCAGCACTTATAGACATTCAAAAAAATGAGTGAATGGGTTGTTTTACACAAACTATATATAAGATCAGCTCAGGGTAGGCAGTCTCATAGATGAGATTAGTTAAAGACCAAAAGGGTTAAATGTGCCATAGCCTTTGTTGTGTTTTCACAAAAAGCCAACTGACTAAATTGATAAAAGGCATTTCTTCCCTAACAGGCTGGTTAGGGCAGCAAGCAATTTAAGGTAATCTGCACTTGCTGGGAAATTTAGTGCAAAAAGCCAAGCCTTTCTGATATCTGTTTTATTATGCTTTTTAAATCCATATGTCCCCAAAAGTGTAGGTGAGACAATCACAGGGCAAGCAGAGGGCATGTGGGAAGCCACACTGGCTGGCTGAGCATCATAAATTAAAACCTTAAATTTTTTTCCATTTCTCTGTCTTTTTTTTTTTTTTTCCTTGAAAAGGCAATGCTAGTCCCTGGGCATAGATAGATAACATGATAGTAACTAAAATAATCATCATGACTCACTTTAGGCTTCACAAAAATTATACAAGGTAAATAAAATGTATTTTTAATAAATTTGCATTAATTCATAATCTAAATCAAGTTGGTTTTGAATATTGAAATGCTGTATTGGTACAAACATTGCTCTTGCTTTATTTTTAAATTACTGTAAATAGCAGTAATCAGTGACTAACTCACTCCAGCATCTTGCCATCACTTTGCACAACATTTAAAATTGTATTTTGACATGTTTAAGAAATGAGTTGTTCTGCTCTTTTTAACAATTCATTTTGAAAAATGGAGTCAACCACCCTGGAAAGCACTAATTCAACCTGTAACTGATCACTTTAATTAGCTCAGTCTATATTAAGAAAATACTTCCATTATTGCATTCTTTCATTTATCCATTCAAAAGTAATATAAAGTTCCACTTCCAGCTCTGAAGTAGGATATTGTGTCAGGTGATCATGAACTGGCCTCTGCCCAGCTCTAGCACAGCACTGTCTGCTAGAACATTCTGTCATCATAGAAGTGTCCTCTCTCTGCGCTGTGAGGAGGGGCATGCAAAATGTATAGGAAATGGTCCCAGCTCTGGGAACTTTAGCTTTTATAGGTAAGTTGTTACCATGATAATAAAACTACAACTCAGAAATGTATTTAAATCACTTTGGGAATGTGAGATATTCCCTTTGATTTAGGTAATCATAAATAGAGATAATAATACCTTTCCTTGCTACCTGTCATGGTCATGGTGAGAGTCAGATGGGATCATGTATTTCAGTCACTGAATGACTACGACTATGCCTCATCTGTGCCTATGATGCACCTTTAATGAATCAAGTTTTGTTGGGTCTGGAGGATACTGACAAAGACCCTGCCCTTCTGGGTGGAAGTGCCTTGTTGAGGTTGCTACTGTCTTATCTCTTCATCCAAACTTGGTTCCTCTCTAGAGTCCAGGAAGCAATGGCTCTGAGTGAGCGGCACAGTTCAGGAACCAGAGCGCCCACATTGCAACCCTGACTGCACCGCTGAAAAGTGTGACTTTGGCTTATTGAAACCCTTTCTGTGCCCCTTGATTTATCATCAGTAAAATGAGGAAATTAATACTATCATTTGAGGTTGTTAGTATATTACTAATATCACATGTAGAAGAACTTAGCACATTGCCAGGCCATCTCTAATTGTTAACTACTATTAGGGTTTCCGCTGTTTACCTTCCTCTAAATCCTTATCAAGAGCCCTTACCCATAGCACTACACTTGGCAAAATCAAAGAGCCTGGTGCAGAGCAGGGAATTTTACCCAAAATTAACCAGAGAGACAAAAGAAGCTTGGCATGAGAAGCAGATGGAGACAGCATAACAGGGTACCCCATTCCCGTTTGCCTGGCTCCCCTCAGCACTTGGCACCAGAGCATGCTGGCCCAGCCAGTGGAACTAATTGTCTGACAAAAAACCCAGGCTGACACTTGGGCTCTGAAATTAAAATCACTTCAACCCCATTCTGATGGCTTCACAAACAAATTATAGTCCAATCAATTTTGCTCATCCAGGCTTTGCATGCCTGTTAATGTTGTGCAGGCGCTTTGTCAAGAGGCACCAGAGGACAACTGATTTGGAGGACAATGCAAGCGATAACAGAGTGAACAGTATAACCAACCAGGCATTCGAGTGTTGCTGAGGTTTCAGTACGAATCCTCTTTCTTATCCATAAACCCTTGTCACAAGTTCAAAGAACACCCTGTACAGAAGATCCTTGTTTATCTGCAGGTTAGAACACAAGTTCCTATTACTTCTAATTTTCATAATTTCTTTCCTCTCCCCTCCCTGCCTCCCCACCACCACTTTCTCAATTGAAGGTAAAGTAAGAACTGAAGAGTATAGGAGATAAAGGGGTGGGGGTGCTAATACCAAGAAACCAGAAACAGGCCTTGTGTTTAAAACTTGGATAAGCCAGTGTGCCCCCACATGTATGCCACAAAAGCAGAGGTTACTTTGTCATTAGAGATAGAAACACCAGATCTTTGAGGGGCTGTGGGAACATTAAAAGCAAGAATTCTTACCTGGGCTCCAGGAATGGGCTTCAACAGTTCCAAACCCCCTTGACAGAGTGAACTTAGCTGCTCTATTCCAGGGCAATTAATTCGGAGAATTCAGAGGCTCAAAAACCACATTGTTCAGTATCTAGCCACTAACCACCTGAAGCTGTTGAAATGGAGCTGGTCCAAATTGATATGTGCTGTGTCACACATGCCAGATTTGAAGACTTAGCATGAAATTAAATAGAATGTAGGCTATTTCGTTAATAGCTTTATAGTTATTACATATTGAAATGGAAATATTTTAGATATGCTGGGTTAAATAAAAATATTATCAAATTCATTTAACCTGTTTCTTCTTACTCTTTTAACATAGCTACTAACATTTTTACAACTTTTAAATTTGCACCTGTGGCTCACATTCTAGATTGCCCAGCAATCTAGTTTCAATAAGCCCTGCCTGAAATTAGCACATGCTCACATGATATAAATGATTTCCATGTGTGCTAAGGTTTAAGAACCACCAATGACTGCTGGACTAGAAATAGAAACTGATTCATTGAAATCGTAAACCAAGCTGTCATATGGACCAAAACTCTCGCATTTGTAAGGCTAGTGCAATCTCTCTCTAAGAGGGAAATCTACCTGGCAAGCTGAGCATTCATGTAAAGGTTGCTTGGTGAAACTGAAATCAGAGCAATGAGAGTCATGTGATTCAAACTCATCCCTGTTTGTGATTTCCATTTCAACTCCTCCCACCCCCACTCACTTGGTGAAGATGAGCCCATCCTTGCTGTACTATTGCAGGTGGGAAGGAGACAAATCTGAAGAACAACTGGTAAAATTGCTCCCATCCCAAGTCCACTTACAGAATATGTTCTACCAAATCCCAAGTTGAAATGCCCTTCAGTTAATGATACTATAAGTGGACATCATAGAAGTGCCAACACTCAATTTATAGACACTGGTTATGACCAAAATAGTCAATACAGGTACACATGTACCCAGAAGTGTCCAGAAGACAGACCTCTTTAGAGTTTATTTTTGGCTACACAAATTCCTTCTCAACTCCTTTTGCCTAAGGGAAAAGCTAACAAATCTAGAGCTAATCCTTCCCTAATTACTTTCCTTACAACATGGATTTTCTTCTTATAATATAATTAGGGGTTCCATTTACCTGGGTAATTATAAGTGACACGCTGCATTTGCCAAGACCTCTGCTGTACCTCCATCCATGTCCTTGGCTTAACCCACTCTTAAAGTCCCAAGAAGACAGAAACAAGGCAACCTCCATGTTTTGTACTTATTGGCTCTATGATTTATCTGGACACATTCACCAACATGTTCATCTTGTTATAGTTTTTATTTGCATTCACTCATCTTAATGTTAATGTCCAGTTTTCACCTTCTTTCAGTCTTCTATAGAATCCAACTTTGACTTGTAATCTTTAAACATTATTTTTATTTTTACTAATTCTATTTCTGTCAGCTAACACCAGTTTAATTCCCTTCTTTAACATAGAAGTTTCCCCTTTCCTTCAAGAACCCCTGCACATGATTCCATACCCCTCATCTGTACCAAGTAAACACTGCAGGGTTTTCTGCTGTGAGTTGATCACCTACTTGTGATTAACAGGGATTTTTACCTCTTAGAAATGTTAACATCATCTATTATATTTCAGCTGGACTCTAAGCCTCTTCCTAACCTTGGCCTTGAAAGACTACGACCTTCAAGATATCATTACAGAGCAAAATGGGGAAATGGTGCAGGTATTAGGAAACATAGTTGGTGAGTACAAGATAGATAGGAGGAAGATGAGAACAGAGGAAAGGGTGAAATCAGAGAACTTACATGCACAACCCATGGACATGAACTAAGGAAGGGAATGGGAGGGTTGGTGGAGAGGAGCAAAGGGAAAAGAATTTGGGACAAGAGTAACAACATAATCAATAAAATACACACACACACAAAAAGGGAAAAAAAGATGTCATTGCTATACCAAGTTTTAAAAAATGGTGGTAACTTCTTGTTCTCAATTCTCAGTTTTCCAAGAGCCTTTCAGGCACATCTGTATCTCTTCTTCATCCCTGTCTTTTCCCTTTACATCTACAATAATATGAAAGTCCATGTTCATAATGTTGATTCTCCAATTCTACATGTTCTAGAATGTTCTCCTGATTTATCTATAAAATTAGAAAAAGTCATACAGTTTCTTTTGTGTGTATTGCACCTTCCAAAGGGAGGTGGATAGAGATAATAATTAACTTCATACATAGTTAACTGAGGGGTCAATTGATCAAATAATAGCTGACTGGCCAAAACGTGACTGTGAGGTTGGGCAAATGGAAAACGAACTGTTGCATTCTTTCCTCTGTGTGTTAAGTGCAACACAAATTATTCATGATGCTGCTAGGAGGTGCAGTGAATTAATAAATCATAAGAATGGCTCAATGTTAGTTGCTCATATCCATGAAATCTGACTTCCTTGGTTGATGGTGGAGTTAAAGAGAATCGAGGGGACTTGATCTCAGAAGCAGTGTGGTGAAATCAGAATTTTTCAGAACGATAGCTGTTTTTACTTTGACACATGCCGTATCTTTTTCTTCTATAACCCTGCCACTATACTCTTGATTGTAAAAGGAGGGGTAGTTGCAACCTAAAACAACATGGCCTTACTTTAAGTCAGTATAACACACACATGTTATCCTAGAAAGTATCCAGCTGCTCTCTGCTTCTGGTCCAGTGAAAAATTCTTAACCATGTCAAGGCCATGTCAATGTCTTCTGTGCAGGCTGTTCAGTATGTCTCCAAGTACTCTCTCCTTTGTACTGGATCTTGGTCCAATCTTTTGAGTAGAACATTTCAGTTAACCTCCCATCAGAAGATTCCCTTATTCCCTCCTCCTTGTACCCTCTGTCTCTCCCACCACTCCCAGGCCTTCAGTCCTTTTCATCCCCCACCCTTTTCCCTCATCAAGGGCCCGCCTTTCCAGTGTCTTACCTCCATTGTGAGTTGCAAGTCATTCTGTGTCTTTGTCTAGTGTCCCACATGGATAGAATGGATACGGGTTGATTCATATCTACATAATAGTGAAGGAGAGGAGAGAAGCTCTCACCTAAATGATCTGAAAGACATCAGTTATAATGATTAAACCCCAGGCATCTCATCCTCTACAGTATCTTGCCAGGGATGTCAATCTCCCCTTTATCATTACATTATATCCTAAGGGTTCACCTATCTCCATGGCCTTTGCAAGTGTCAGTCTCCATTTGGGGATAAACAAAGGAGATAAAAATCTCCCCTTCTCCTTAACCTTCTTCTCCTTTCCTCTCCCCCAACCTCCCTCCACTCATTTTCCTTCTTGCTGTCCCTCTCTCATCATCTGTCTCTGTCTCTATCTCTCAAGCCTCAGTCCCATTTTTAAGGCTTTTAACCTTATATTTCTTCTACCTTAATCACACACTTGCAATATTCATTGCCATACATATTCTCCAGATTTCTGTCTATATAAATGAAAAAAATCATGCAGTTCTTTATGTGTGTATTGCATCTCCTCATGGGAGATAATAATTAACTTCACAGTTGTTAAACCTGTACTGAAACATTGGAGCATGCAAGTGAGGGGCCCTAAACTTCAGATTCATTAGCATCATAAAAAAGCTAGAGTATCTCTGGGAAAACAAAACAAAACAAAACAAAACAAGCTTGTAACCGAGGCTATCTCTTTGGAGGGAGACATGGAACTTGGAATCAAGTTTAAAGAAACTTACATTTTCTTAAATCTAGGGGAAAGCAGAAGTAAGGGCAACCACTACAACAATAAAAAAAGTATACATAACTTGCAAGCCAGGAGAGAGAGAGAATGAAGAAAACTAAATAAATTCAATCTGTTTAGACAGAAAAAGTATGAATCAACATAGATCATTCACTGATTTATGCACTTGCTCACTCAGTAGAGTTTTACCGAATATCAGTTAGATATCAGGCAACTATGTCCCTGTTCACATTTATAACAGAATATTCAGGAAATGCCTGTTTCCTCAACACAGGAGAATTTAGAAATAATTAGTTAACTCTTAGTTTATGTCTCTCAGTCTATTTTATAACCTATTAAGTGAACGCTATCCTGAAACGTTGACCTGTTCTGTAAGGTCGTAAGTCATTCTGCCCTTTTCCTTCTCAAAACTCATTTGTTCCAAGATTTGGCTGTGTAAAAGAAAAATGAGTCACAGAGATCCCCACTCAACAGCTGCCATAGGGCAATATATTTCTTCAACCCAAGAATCACTGATGGCTTCTTCTTCTTCTATTTATTTACTTTATTTAATTATTTTAAAGGTTTTATTTTAAAACCTTTAAAAAGGGAGGGAGGAAGAAAGGGAGAGAAACATCAATGTATGGTTGCCTTTCATCTGCCTCCAGCTACGGACCTGGCTGGAGACCTGGCTTGCAACCTGGTTATGTGCCCTGACTGGGAATCAGACCAGCGACCTTTGGGTTTGCAGGCCAACACCTATCCACCAGCCACCAGCCAGGGCTTCTTCTTCTTCTTTTGGAAGGAGGCTTTAAACTCCAAAATTCAAATAATAAGATGACTACAGAAACAAAATATTTCACTGGAGTACATTTTTCCCATTTCCTAAACCAATGTAACGTGAAAAAAATTATATAATTTTGAGCCTGAGAAGAATACAAGAGATTGCCTTCTCTAACTTCCTTTTAGAGGTGAAAAAAGTGAGGTTCAGTGAGGTTGGCATAAGATTGCAGAGCCAGTTAGCAAAAGTCAGCTTGGATACCAGGTCTCTAACAATTGATCCATGGAGAAAGCAAAAAACATCTCACTTAAGGATATTTACTCAGGCTTTCAACTATTTATTGAGCACCTACTATTTTCTGCTCATTGTTCTAGATGCTAAGCAGATGAATGACCTGACCCCTCCCTCCTCTCTAGGAGTTTACAATGCAAGACAAATAATCTGCAGGGTTCCAACAGGGTAATATTGCTCACTTGAATTTCACATTTGCTTTTATCATTTGCTTTAAGATAACAAGTGATTCATGGGAATCTCTAAATTACTTCACTGTCTCAGGTTTTGCCAAGGATGCCACATGAAGTCAGCTCTGTACTTAGGAAGAGTACAGATGGTCCCACAGAATCCCAGGAAAATGCTGGCCTAACCTGAGGAACAACAAATACTCTTCCTCCCTAATGCTCAAGGCCAACCCGACAGGCTGCATTGAAAAGTATGCTAGAAGGGAAACCAAGACACCTTGACCATGGGTCTTCTTTCTTTAACACCACACCCAAAGTATTGATTTTCCCATCTATGAACTCTCCCACTGGACTTTTAAAAAGATGAAAAAAGATAATAAATGAGAAAGCAGAGGTTGGGTGATTTTTTGTTTTGTTTTATTTAGAGAAATCAATCACCTACCTCATGGCTCCAGGCCTTGTTTTCCTTGTGGGGAAATTGGGGGCTTTAGACTAGACTAAGGATGCAACATAAATGTCCGCAGGGGTCTGGCAGATCATAGAAACCAATGAAAAGGGGAAAGCTTAGGTGTAAAAATAGATTATTGGGGTCCATGGCACAGATAGGGAATGCAAACCTGTAAGAACACACATGTACACACACAACTGCTGTGACAATTCAACTTAGGTCCCCAGATGACACCATCTCAAATGATCCATAAAAGGCACAGCCATGAATGTGTATGTGCTCATGAATTTAAGTTGCAAATGAAAAGGATGCTCCACCAAACAACTCCCTCCCCAGAAAAATCAAGCATACTTATCCCCCCTTATCCTCAGGGGATACATTCCAAGACCCCCCAGTGGGTGCCTGAAACCCCAGAGAATACTAAACCCTAATCAAGCTCAACTCTGCCAGAATGTGGCAGTAGCTCCTTCGTAATAAGACGCAACTTCTCCAATGATTTTTGTTCTGTTTGTTTGTTTTGTTTTAACTTTGAAAGCACAGATGCTGCAGACTTATAGACACATCAATTTAAATCTATTCCTGAATCTGCATGGCCATGTCTGACTTGCGGTAAATGACTTGATGTCACTCATATTAGGAGACCCTAGCTAGTCTTCATGTGAGCTCAAGGCTTTCAGGTGCAACATGTTGCCATCAATCCAAGCACATTTTTTGTTTGTGTCTTCCACCCACAATTCAGTATCTTTTCCACCTTACATGAGTGTGTATCACACACTGTCGTTGTCACAATTGCAGTTTGAGATGCGACAGTGACACTAGCATGCATTTCTTTGTCCCTTCTTCACAATTTCATGCATAGAAAATCTGTTCTTACTTGTTGATGTTTAGCAACCTCAGCGTAGGATTTTTTTTTCTGTCCTTATTTACACATTGTTAATAAAGCAATTTTATACAAAATCTAATGCAGTACAAATATCTGTTCATTAACACCTCATTGACCAGCAATTTTATAGCAAAAGCTAATGCAAATGCTAGCACCAGTTAACTCATTATTGGTCAACAACACTTGGGCTTGAAACACAAGATTTTTTGTGACCAGTCAACAATGTGCTGAGAGCTTTCACCTTTTCACTTAAAGGAAACACTTGATATCTTTTCTTTGGTATACCCAAATTGTCACCATCACCATTCTTGGGGTCATTACTAAGTAAAATAAGGGACAGTTGATCTGTTACTACAACACAAAGACAGTTGATCTGATAACCGAGATGGCTGCTAAGCAACTAACACATGGGTAGTGTGGACAATGTGGACAGGCTGGACAACGGGGTGATTCAGATCCTGCATGAGGCAGAGCAGGAAGGCCTGAGATTTCATCAGCTACTCAGAAGGGCTCATAATTTGAAACTTATGAATTGTTTACTTCTGTAATTTTCCATTTAACACTTTCAGACCACTGTTGACCATGGGTAACAGAAGCCATGGAAACAAAAACTGCAGTTAGAGGGCGCTTTTGTAACTAGAGCACGAAGTGTGAAGAGCCAATAAGACTGGGGTGAAAGTGAAGGGGGAAACTGGTGCCCAGAGGAGCAGAGAATAAGGGAACAGAAGGATCTTGGGGCTGATGGTGACAGCTTGAAGCAGACAACCGGCAACAGTCCATTCTACTAAAGCACACCAGAAGCCTATGGTTTTCCCTGGAATTAATGTATGTTCTAAAAAGATCCCTGAGAGATAGAGCCCACGCAGGGATCCTGACTGAGTTTTCTGGCCTTGGTCTATTTTCTTACATCACCAGCTCTCCCATAGTTTCCTTTTGCAGATTGTTTCTAAGGATGACATGCTGAGCACCCTTTTTGCAAAGGGGCTTTGCCACTATTCCATCAAGAGACGCAGGGGTGCTCACTTCGGCAGCACATATACTAAAAATTGGAACGATACAGAGAAGATTAGCATGGCCCCTGCGCAAGGATGACACGCCCATGGACATGGACAACAGGTGGGATTGACTTTGGGGGAATAGGGTGGGTGGGGAGGGGGGACAGAGGGAAGCCAAAAAGGGATGGATGTAATACAACAACAATAAAATTGAAAAAAGAAAAAAGAGGGGGGAATGGGTGGGTGGGTGGGGGGACAGAGGGGAGCAAAAAGGGGATGGATGTAATACAACAACAATAAAATTAAAAAAAAAAAAAGAGAGAGACGCAGGGGCCAATTTCCCCATCTCTTGAATTCTGACTTGCTTTGACCAGTAGCCTATGGAGGAAGCGATGCTGTATCAATTCCAGGCTGAGGCCTTGCAACTTGCATTTTTACCCTCTTCAAAGCCCTGAGCTGCCAAGAAAAGAAGCCAGGGCTGTTCTGCTGGAGACACCAGCTGAGCACAGCCAAAATCTTCAGCCAATAGCCAGAATCTAGGCCCCAATATGCAAAGCAGGTCATCTTGGATATTTTGCCTCCATCTAAGCAAGCCAAGTATACACACTTGACTGGTCCCAGAGGGAACAGAAAAATTGCCCAACTGAGCCCACTAACCCAGAGAATTATGAAAAATACTAAATCTTTATTGTTTTAAGCCACTACTCTTAGATTATGTAGCATTAGATAACTGAAACAGAGACACAAAGTTATGGCCATTCAGATACCACAAGGACTCAGACCAAATCTCTGACTTTATAAAAATCAAGTCCTAATGGGACGTTCAGAACTAGAGCTTGTTTTGTTTTGTTTTGTTTTAATTTTTTAAAAAGATTTTATTATTTTTAGAGAGAGGGGGAGAGGCAGAGAGAGAGAGAGACATCAACGTGTGGTTGGTTGCCTTTCACCTGCCTCCAGCTAAGAACCTGGCTGGAGACGTGGCTTGCAACCTGGTTATGTGCCCTGGCTGGGAATCAAACCAGTGACCTTTAGGTTCGAAGGCCAGCACCTTATCCACTGTGCCACCAGCCAGGGCTAAGTGTATGCATTTATTGTTTATAAGCTATTCTTCATTCATAAAGTTGATCAGGAAGAAAAAGAAGCAGAACAAACTGTTGTAATATCAGCATGCTCAGACACTCCTCTCTACAAATCATCTGTTGGTTGCAATTACAGTTGTTTAGCAGCAGCCTCTGGAACTGTATGAAAGCTCATAAACATGCTCCCAGATGCAGGGACATTGGTTATGATGAAGAGATCATATTTCAACTCCTAGTTGGGAGATTTGATATATTCCCTCACCTTAAATAGGCCACTACCACCAGCACTAGAATACTGTATTCTACAGAAAAAGAACTAGAGACTGATCTATACATCTTACTCTTTCATACAGATTAACATCAATAATTTTTGTCCTGTTATCAGACAAAATTCAAGACTGTAGGAAAACAATGAAGAATAAAGACTACAAATGAGGATGTGTACCCAGATTTAAAGGTGGCTAGTTACCTCCAAGACAAATACTTTCAAAGAGACAATCTTCAGATTTCAGTAAAAATAGCTGTAACTCAAGGCTGTCTCTGAGCTTTACCAACACATACAGGTAAAAGCTTCTCAGTTCTCAAGGCAAATCAATTTCAAAAACTCCCTACTTTCTCCTTGCTGCATCCTACAAGCAAGCAACATCCTGAGCCAACAATTCATCTTTGACTGGGCAAACTTTATTTTTTAGTTATTACCATTTTATATTTTCATAGGTGAAGGGATGAAGCAAAATCTCTGCTAAATAGACCAAAAAGTTTGTCACTAGTCCAAGAATTAGGTACACCAACAACATAGACAACATTATCTAAGGCTTTTTATAAGCTGACATGGGATCTAGCCTGGAGCCAAGTGAACTATATGAAATTGGCACAGATCAGACTGGGGCCATGGTGTGGATGACATTTAAGAGAAGAGGGTTGGCAGAGAGGCTGATTAAATGCATAATATAGATGTATTTCCTTGGAATTCAAACACCTGAAAATTCAAATAACAGAATTTTTTGCTGTGCTATTCAAGAATATCTGATGTTCATGCTAAAATGGCAAAGGTACTTCAAGAGTGTAAAGTGGGTCTGAATCAAAGAAAAGCTTAGGTTTTGTATAATTTAACAATAAATAGCCAGAGATGGAATTAAAATTTATCATACTCTAGTTCTTGAGAAAAATAGTGTTCATGATACTAACTCTCAATAAATCAATATTACCTCAATCTTCATCTTAACTCTGGCAGGTTGGAACTGTTATGATATGAGCTCCATTCACAAATGAGGGGATGAGGACACACAGAGGTTAAGACCTTACCCAATGACCCATATGAGAAGTGGTAGGGTTGAGATTTGAACCTAGACTGGCTCCTGAATTATGATTTTGACCATTGTACTATGTATTAAAAGAAATTTAAAATTTTCTCCCATGGCCTCAAATCCATGAGATAGTTCTTAATTCCAGTTTGGTGTGAGTTTTATACTTTTTCATGTTCATATAAATATATGAACATATATATGGGCTTTTACTTTTCTTTTCTTTAATATTTTATTTATTATTTTTAGAGTGAGGGTAAAAGACAGAGGCAGAGAGGGAGAGAGACATCAATATATGGTTGTCTTTCACCTGCCTCCAGCTACAGACCTGCCTGGAGACCTGGCTTACAACCTGGTTAAGTGCTCTGGCTGGGAATCGAACCAGCGTCCTTTGGATTCACAGGCTGACACCTTATCCACTGAGACACACCACCCAGGGTAGGCTTTTTCTTTTTAAAAATGAACCGTATGGCATGTTATTATTTGATTTCAATGAACATTTATTGAATGCACATTCTGTGCTTGCACCTGGTGCCAAAAAGTTTGGGGACCACTGCTCTAAAAGTTCACAATGGTTGGATTTAGTACATTCATCCATTTTGCTTGATACTCAGTAGACCCTTTCAGTCTGGAGCTCAAGTCTCTCAGTTCCAGGAGATTTTCATAAATTATTTATGCAATAACTTCCTCCCTGTTTTTGTCCGCCCCTCCCCACCTTGTTTGTTCTCCATTTCTCTCTCGCTATCTTTTCCCTTTCACATTGTTCCAGAAATTTTGACCTTATTTTCCAAAATTTCTATGGAGTTAAAATTTTTTCTCCTATCATGTTTTTAACTTCTAAGAGTGCTTTTTATTCCCTGCATGTCTTTTTTTTTTTTTTTTTTAAGAAAAAACTATAGCATCTACAAACTTGTTTCATGGATGGGAAATATTTTCCTCAATCTTTGAGAATATTAATAGAAAGTTGTTGATTTTTTTCCTCCAGCTTTTTCCTCCCTGCATGGTCTCTGTTTTCTATAATTTGTTTTTTGTTCATCTGTTTGTTTTAGTCTCTATCTTTCATATTAAAGATTTCCCCCACATGTCTGGCAAGCCTTCTCTGTCCATATTTCAAAGTGGGGCACTAAAAAGTTGATTGGATATGCTTGTTGATTGTGGAGAAGGAGGCAAAAAGCAACAACTGCTATTCCAATATAGAGAAAGTCAGGAACCAAATAACACGGTGAGAATTTCCTAAGCATAGAGGCCACATGGCCCATAGGTTAAACCCATTTTAAGGCATGTTTCAAGGGCTTCTGTTCTACTGGAATTCGAGTAAGTCAAGTATTGCTTAACACAAGGGGATCATAAATCACCATGACCATGTGGAGAGATTTCACTCAGTTTTATAGTTTCGACATAATTGATTTTTTAAAAACAGTCAACATTTTTTAAAAAATATTTTATTCATTATTTTTAGAAAGAAGGGCAGGGAGGGAGGAAGAACGGAAGAGAAACATCGATGCATGGAGGCCTTTCACCTGCCTCCAGCTATGGACCTGGATGGAGACCTTGCTTGCAACCTGGTTATGTGCCCTAACTGGGAATCGAACCAGTGACCTTTGGATAAGCAGGCTGGCACCTATCCACTGAGCCACCAGCCAAGAACTCAACATAATTGATTTTTATATCTTCTGTTATGATACCTCATCACTGGTGTTCAAACACATGACAGTAGCTCCAGGCCACACTGGCTGTCCAATAGGCTGGCAGATCCAGCTCAGCAGTAACTGGAGATCATGTCCATTTAAAGGCTTGAAATGTAATGGAGCACTTTTTCCTGTTCTAAGTGAGGAGGTCTTCACCTCGCCAAGACAAATGTCCCCATTAGCAGTCTGGTGAAAGGGCCAGCAAGGAAGTAAAGCCTGCAACTGAGCAGTCAGGACAGATGCAGCAGCAACTAACTGTGACAGGGAAGTTGCTCTTCAGCTTTCAGGGCAGTGGGCATGCCACAGTCCTTGTGGCACATTTCCCCTAACATGCATTTTGGCTTTTACCAAGAAGTTACTGCACCCATAATTCTCCTCCAATGGAGGGACTGCAAATGCTTCACTTGAATCTTTGCAATGTACATAGTGATGAAGACAATTACAGACTAACAGCTGAAAGATGCAGAATAATCATTGCTTTTCTTCTTTGTGCTTATAATAAAACTCATTAGGAGCTTAATGAGAATTTAAGGATTGTTTTTCTTTATGTTGTTGTGAAGATCCGGCACTAATTAGAAACCCAGGTTTTTTCCTCAGAGCCTGGGCAGAACAGAGGGAAAGTCCAGTAAGGCAGCTCTTCCAATGAACCTTTACAAGGGCCTGGTACGTGAAAGGTTTTGCATTAAGTGTATAGAACATGGTGGTGAGGGATGATACAAAAAGGAGGGTAGGGCATGGATGCTACTCTTCAGAAATTTATGATTTACTATGTAATAAGACAGACAAATCTAGGGCTAGTCAGAGTGCTTAAATTCAAACCCTGGTGAATATATGCTGCATGACTCTGAGTGACAATCTTCCCAAACTTCCATTGTCTCATTGCCACAGTGGCACTGTCATCATATTATTGTTGTAATAATTCATTACATATCAAATAAATATATTTGAATTTTGTAGCCTGTCTAGTACATAGCTGAAGCTCGTAATTTGTTCACTGTTATCATTATTGTAAATAACCAAAAGCAGAATTGTATCACATAAATCATTGTATCCATAAAGATAAAACTCAGTGCTTTGAATGGGAATATACTTTGAAGGCATTTGGCTCTCTGTGAGATTGAAAGTTTCATAAAACACTTGACAAGAGCCCTGACGGGTGTGGCTGAGTTAATGGAGCATCATCCCACAAAACAAAAGGTTGCCAGGTCAGGCCCTGGCTGGTGGCTCAGTGGATTGGCGCCGGCCTGCCCAATCCACTGGTTTGGATTTGGTTTGATCCCCGGTCAGGGCACATAAACAAGTTACAAGCCAAGACTCCAGCCAGGTCCCCAGTTGGAGGCAGGTGAAAGGCAGCCATACATTGATGTTTTTCTCCCTTTCTTCCTCCCTCCCTGCCCTTCTCTCTGAAAACAATGAATAAAATCTTTAAAAATAAATACATAAATAAAGTTACCAGTTGGATTCCTGGTCAGGACACATGTCTGAGTCACAGGTTCAGTTCTCCGCCATGGCACATATAAGCAACAACTGATATATTTTTCTCTCACATCAATGTTTCTCATCCTGCCTTTATCCCTCACTTCCCATCTCTCTAAAGATAAATAAATTAATTAAATATTTAACTTGTTTTCACAAGAATGAGGAGATTTCCAGTCATCATGGAGGTATAGATAAACACACGTCACCTCCTCACACAACTATAAAAAAAATTACAACTAGACCTCAAAAAAATATTACCTACAGCTATCAGAAAGGCAAGCTGTATGGAAGTCTGACAACCAAGGATTTAAAGAAGCCACATTTCTTCAGATGGTAGGAGGGGCAGAGATGGGTAGAGAGGCACGGGGACACAAGTGTGGCTTGGAGAGGTAGCAGAACGAACAATCCCATATTCAGGTGTGGTGGATAAAAATTGGGAAGAATGCCTTAGCAGTGAGGGATCCAGTTCCAGGCCATAGCCCAGGGATCTAGTGCCTAGAAAACAAATCCCCATGACTTCTGGCTGCAAAAACCAGTGGAGGTTGGGGCTGTAGAAGAAACTGCCAAATTTTTAGGAGACTCCTATTAAAGGGCCAGACCCACCCCCCTGAGATTCAGTACCAGGGCAACAGCTGGAAGGGCACCAATCACATACCGAGAGGAAGTGAAGTGACGGGAAACAGGGAAAGTGCCAAGCAAACTTCCGGAAACCAGATCGCAGCACTGTCCACTCTTCAAGCCCTCCCCCCATACAGAGCCACAAAGCAGTGAAAGGGTTGCCCTGCACTGGTAATTACCTAAGGTTCCACCCTACACAATTTATAGGTGTCTTTTCCACAATAGGCCATGATACTAAGACAGGAAGTTAAAGCAGCTCTATCTAATACACAGAAACAAACATAGGGAGGCTGTCAAATTGAGGAGATAAAGAAATATGGCCCTAACCCCCACCCCCCCAAAAAAAAAGAACTAAACAAAATGGAGATAACCAACTTAATAGATGCAGAGTTCAAAACACTGGTGATAATGATGTTTAAAGAACTCATTGAGTATGACAAGAGCATAGATTAAAATAAATGATTTGTAACATAAAGAAGAAATTAAGCTTTCAACCAAAACAGCAAGAAAATACAAGAACTCAAAAAAAAGAAAAATAAGGATAGTATAATCAACCTCTGGGAATCTCCAAAGGTACCAATATCTGAGTCATAGGGATGCCAGAAGAAGAAAAGGGAAAGCAAAAACTTTAAAATTTATTTTTAAACAATAATGAAAAAAACCTTCCCTAATTTGGTGAAGAAAATAGGCATACAAGTCCTGAAAGCACAGAGAACCCCAAACAAGTTGGACCTAAAGAGGGCCACACCAAGACACATCATAATTAAAATGCCAAAGGTTAAAGATAAAGAAAGAATCTTAAAAACAGCAAGAGAAAAGTAGAGAGTTATCTACAAAAGAGTTCCCATAGGACTGTCAACTAACTTCTCAAAAGAAACTTTGCAGACTAGAAGGGAATGGCAAGAATTATTCAAAGTGATAAAAAGCAAGGACCTACAATCTATACTACTTTATCCAGCAAAACTTCTATTTAGAATGGAAGAGCAGATAAAGTGCTTCCCAGACAAGGTAAAGCTAAAGAAGTTCATCATCACCAAGCCATTATTATATGAAATGTTAAAAGGACTTATTTAAGAAAAAGAAGATCAAAAGTATGATCACTAAAAAAACAACAAACTCACAACTATCAGCAACTGAATCTAAAAAGACAAACAAAAACACAAACTAAGCAAACAACCAGAACAAGAACAGAATCATAGATATGGAGATCATTTGGAGAGTTATCGTAGGGATGGGGGAGAAGTAGAATTAGGGGGAAGATGCAGGGATTAAGAAGTACAGATGGTAGGTACAAAATAGACAAAGGGATGTTAAGAATAGTTTAGGAAATGAAGGAGCCAAAGAACTTACATGTACAACCATGGACTTGAACTAAGGAGGGGAGTGTATTGCTGGAGGAGAGGGGGTACCAGGTGGAAAGGGGCAACAAGGGAAAAATCGGGACAACTATAATAGCATAATCAATAAAATACATTAAATTTTTTGATATAAATTAAAACTATAAGTTTTCCCAAACTAAGTTTTTCTCTTCACTGGAACTCAAGTCTCCAGCCCTGTCTCTAGATTGCTACATACTCTTAACCCTCATCCCACTAGGTCTCTGAGCTGATCACCCCTCAGCTCTGGATTTAACTTCAAGATGTTGTTTCTAGGGCTATGTCCCTCCAAAAGCAGAGCAGTCTTCTTGGATCATAAAATTCTAAACTCCAACTTCCCTGCTCCCTACACCAGAAGGCTGTTTATGCCAGTTTTTTCATTATTCACCCTGCATTATTATTTAGACTTAAAAATCTTTCTTCCTTAAAACCTTGCTCCTTTCATGAAGACTTTTGTCCCTACCTTCCCAAAACAAAGATCAGAAATGTGACCAAAAGTCTAGGCAACTACATTTTTCTCTTAAGGATATATCCATGTGTCCTTTGCTAACCCAGCAAGATTTGGGGTTTGGGGAAGGATATTAGGATCCCTTCTAGGTGGGTTAGCCCAGCTTTCACATGTTCTAACCCACCATGCTTGCCTTTTTGGGTGAACTACAATTATTATTGATTATATCTCACATTTTCAGATTGGAGGGGCCAATGACATTTTTCTCTGGACCCAGATGTCAAGGAAATGTAGTGACAGTGCAGTGAAAATGACAGGCAAAGCCAGAGGGGTCTGCCTCTGGGCCCCAAGGAAGCAGCTGCAGCAACTCAGCCCTGGGTTCTCCCTGCCAGGTTCCAGCCCCAGGCCACACCTGGATGTTGTAGGACAGCTCACTAGGCCAGGAAGAGTACTAATGAGAACAGAGCGAAGTGCATAGGAATGTCATCAGATCACTTGGTGCTTTAAGGTCTATTCTGGGCCTCAACCAGACCTGATTACATAATAGAAGCATTTGACCTAACTGGAAATGGAAACTGACAGTTTCTTTACTTGTCCAGGACCTGTGGAGGCTGGCATGAGAGACAAAGTGGGGCCCAGCTTCATCTGGAATGAATCTGGGCGAGTGCAGGAAAGGAAGGGACACCCTTGCACTTGGCTGGCCCTGGAAGGAAGGCCGGAGCCTTGCCGCTGTCCTCAGCTCTGTGCCAACATCTCCCGTCCTGACCTCCTCCATGGTTAACCTCTGCGGCCTGCAGGGCCTGACTTTTCTCTCTAAATGGAAACCGAAAAGATAAGGTCTTAAAGCCTTTACTGAGGCTGGGTCTAGGAAAACATGAAGGGGGCACATCCTGCCTCTTTTCCATTTATTTTAAAATGAAGGCTGAGGCAGTCTGAAGGCTGCCACTTGTCTATTAGTTCATATTCAGCACCCTGGTGGAAGTCACATTTGGCATGGCCACATCTAACTTGAAACTTTGGGACTGAGATATTTCTGTTATATTATGGTTAAGAACACAGGCATTAAAGGATCATCCCATGGATAATTTCTCACTGATTTTAAGGAGAAAAAGCAGCTTTTTTTTTTTTTAAGGAGAAAAAGCAGGGTAGGGGGGTGGTTCTACTGCCACCTCCTAAACCCATGGGTCAGTCTTAGCCTACAGCCTCCCCATGGATGCAGTGTGCCACATGCAGGACCGACTAGAATCAGAGTCTCTAAATGATTCAAACAACCTCCATCTCACAAGCCTTTAGACCTGACTCCCACTTCATAGAAAACCCAAAGGTTGGAGGAACAAGTTAGTGACACCAGGATAGAACCATCAGATCCACAGGACAACTGATTCCACAGTCTCTTCAACATGTAGTGACATGTAAAAAGATGGGAGGGCTGTTTTAGGTAAAAATGTTTGACACTTTAGATATGTAACAACTTAAAAAAAAAATAAAACCAAGAGGTTGGCAGTCAGACGGGTGGGGCTTACATCCTGTCTTTTCCACTTACAGGCAAGGGGACAAGTGACTGATTTTCTCCGAGCCTTATTCCCTTACCTGCAAAAAGAGAGTAACGCATTTCTACTTCCCAGGGAAGTTGTGAAGATACCTGAGAAGATGTGTGAAAGCCTTTAGCACTGCGCCTGGGCATACTGGGAGCTCAAGAGTGACAGCTATTAGTATCATATAGAAATCTGGTTATGAATTGAACTGTCCCTCTGGAATGCCATGTAGCTGGTATTTTTGTGGCCCTCCTGCTTACCACATATCAGTTTCTTTATAAAATCATGCTGAACCACCCTATTGAAAATATCATCTCCCCAAACCTAAATATCCTTCCTATATAATCTGTCTTCCTGAGTTAAGGCTAAAACTGTCCCCAGGGGCCTGCCTGTGCAGGACTTCATAAGAGCATCTTCAGCGGACACTGTTGATTTTCTGCCTGTCTCCTGGGCCTTTACTATTTCAGAGCAGGCGACCAGTACTCATCACTGTGTCTCAGGGCTTCTCACTGCTAGTGCCCATTCTGGCCTCAAAAGTGCACCCAGCTGAAAGTGTCAGGGAGTACACACACACACACACACACACACACACACAACCCTCCCCCCTTCCCCTCAGCAGTTCTCAACCAGTGACAGGCAGAACAGGGTCCAGATGTCTCAGCTCCCTCATCCCCCTGGTGGCATATCTCTGAGGTGCATTTCCCAGAAATCTACAGCAGGATTAAGTTCTACTCAACAGTGAAACAGATCACATCCCCTTTATCAGTCTTTTTCTCTTCCCTGAATTACTTCCCCCTGCCACCTGAGTTTTCTAGGATCATCTCCCAAATAAACACTTGCACTAGAATCTGTCCGCGGGAACCTGAGACACCACATGAATGAGTTTGGATTTTACTCGAAGGGCAGCAGGAAGCCTTTGAAGTGTTTCCTAAGCTGCAGCTGTCAGTGTCCATTCTAGAGATCCAAGCTCTGTGCCACTCACTCCCTGCCTATGCACCAGAGTAATAAATAGTGTGTCTCATTCATGCCAGATACTCCCCTGGTAGTGCCTGTCACAGTGGGTTGCCTCCACCCTCTCATGGACAGCAGTCTCCCCACTCTGCTCCCCACCTCCTCATCCTACTTCCCACCAGGAGCAACAGGCAAGGAAACTGAGGTATGTCCAGAGCCCTTGGTTACACAGTGCCTTCATATGGCATCCACCTTAGGTACAAACAGTTACCTAGAAATTCACTAGTGCTTTCTGCTTGGAGGTATCTCAAGTCTAGGAATAAAACCCAAAAGAGGGCATCATGCCAGTCATAGAAGAAAATATCTAGAAGGGACAAAGGTCTGGGGGAGCACCTGGGTGCCTTGAATCCAGTGCCAGGAAACCCACTTTCCCTGGGACACATGAGCAAGTCATGGAAAAGACCAGTGGGAAGCTGATCAGCTCTAATAAACAGAACCCTTTGCCCCCTGCCTTGCTTCATTCAGTGGCAAGGCCTGTGAGCATGCAGACCAGACCCAGAACAAGCCATGAGCATAAGACTAGGCAACTAGCAAACCATTTGAAAAGCACTGGGTACTGCTCTTGGAACAGCTTCAGAAAGAATATGCGTCCATGGGTCCAAGTGGATACTGCAATGAAAGACTCTTAGGGAAGTCATTCCGCTAGAACTTGAGACCCCTGTCACTTCTAGGCAACACTTTCCTCTTCTTATGAGAAGCAGATGAAATAGACTGAGCCTATTGTTTTAGTATTCTTTTGCTCAAAGTGAGATATTCCAATATCTGTGTCCTTTACTGGGCTACAAGTTGGGAGCATGGAAACCAACTTAATATTAGCAAAACCCTCGCCCTAGCTGGTGGCACAGTGGATAAGGTGCTGCCCTATAAACCCAAAGGTCGCTGGTTCAATTCCCAGCCAGGGTACATAACCAGGTTGCAAGTCAGGTCTACAGCCAGGTCTATGGCAGGTGTAAGGCAACCATACATTGATGTCTCTCTCCTTCTCTGTCTCTTTCCTTTCCCCTCTCTTCAAAAATAATAAATAAAGTATTTTTTTAAAAACCCTTTGACTCTACCCCTTTGTTTAGCAATCCTGTTGATTTGCTTTCTGTTCATATTAGGAAAGAAGGGGGAAAAGAAGGAAGGAAGAGAGGGGAACAAAGAGAAGGAGGCAGGAAGGAAAGAAGGAAGGAAGGAGAAAAAAGGAGAAAGTTGTCCCTACAGAATCCCAAAAGAGAACATAGAGTTAAAATTGGATGTCATCATAAGCCCATAATCTCTGCCCAGAAGGAAAGCAATAAACAGGGTCAGAGTGGTCACCTGATGCATTGGCCGGCGTCCAGCCACAGGTAACAGGAAGCCTCTGTGCTCGTTGCTTTGCCAAGTGGCCTGAGCCAGGTCAGGGCTCCTGGCCACCTGGACAAATGAAGGTGTGGGCCAGAGCAGTGTGGGTGGTATCTTGGTGTGTCCTGGCATCACGCTTGATGGGAAATAAAAGGAATGAAAGAGGGAATGAAGGAGAGGGAAATCTTCGGGGGAAGGTCTCTTTATTTGGTTCCTTCTAAATTGCATCTCAAAGCAATTTTTTTTTTTTAATCGAAGTGCAGACTTTCCAGAGCTAGGAGATGTTCTGATTTGGGCAGACCCCAGAGTGGATGCAGATTACATCCACTGACAATTGAGATTTCTGAGCTGGGCACTAGTAATGGCCAGAATGACACGAACTGAATGAAGCTTCAGTCTGGGCCACCTCAGCCCACTCTGTACTTTGGTACATCAAGTTCACTTTACTCCTCTCCACTGTGTTTTTACTTTGTCTTAATACTGAAAAGTTCACCTCTTTACCTCTGGGTCCACAATTAAATTTTTTAAAAAACAGGAGGGACAAGAACCTAGTATGGAAGAACCATTGACATGGACAACAAATGGGATTGACTTTGAGGGGGAGTGGGTGGGTAGGGAAGGGGACAGAGAGGAGTAAAAAGGGGATGGATATAATACAACAATAAAATTAAAATAAAAATTAAAATTAATTTTAAGAATAAAATAAAAAACAGGATGGAGGGGAGGGGGCTCATCAAAATTTGGTTTCAGGCCCTGGCTGGTGGCTCAGTGAATTGAATGCTGGCCTGTAAACCTAAAGGTTGCTGGTTTGATTCCAGCCAGGGCACATAACCAGGTGATAAGCCAGGTCTCCAACCAGGTCCGTAGCTGGAGGCAGGTGAAAGGCAACTACACATTGATATTTCTCTCTCTTTCTTCCTCCCTCTCTGCCCTTCTTTCTAAAAATAATGAATAAAATATTTAAAAAATTTTTTTTTGTTTCAGTGATATCAGTAAGAGTAAGCCTTTTGCCTTAGGAACAAGTTCACATTATTTGACTTAGGCCTCTGTGCTGAATGATAGTTTAGACCAGACAGGAAGCATGTGTTAAAATTCAGTGTAAATTCTTGAGACAAACATCTATGGACAACAGTTAAAATGTAATCTTGTAGGACAGAAGGAAGGATCTGGCAGACAGGGCTGGCACAGTGAGAGTGGTGCTGCATTTGATGGGGAATAAACAGAATAAAAAAGGAAATGAAGCCAAAGGACAACCTTTGGTCACTATAACCAAAAGTTAATGGTCTGTCATTAAGAAATAAAATACAGCAAAATTCTTCGGCCTAAGGTAAACTTATCAGCAATTCATTTGAAGAAACTCATGTACTGGCTGTCTTCAGAGGAGCAGGTATGTGATGGTTTGGTTTTCACCTTTAAGTCAATGATGTGCTTGCAGATGGCATTAAAAAGGTACAGAGAAAATTCAATTGATCTCATTTAACAGTTTATACAAGAAGCTTCGATTCACAGTTTTTCCATTTGCTTTGCTTCAGTGATGCTAAACCAAGGTCTATTTGCACTGTCACCCTCCCACCCAACGTCTGGACAAAGACAGAGGGAAATAATCACTGGGAGGAAAATTAAAATTTGGTCATACATCAACTCTGCTTAGCTGGCACCCAAACACATCATTCACATTGCTGAACAGCCTCCAGCTTATCCATTCAGATCAATTGCAGAAACAGCTGTAACTTTTTTTAGCAGCAATAATTTAAGAACCCTGTTAAGACTTAGGATTGAAACCCCATTTTCTGGATGGCCCATGCATAGTAATTAACCTATGTATGAAATTAAATCCCACCCTAAGGAATATTTATACACATATTGTTTTCAATTCTGTATGAACCCTTTTCAAGAAAACCATACGCTGAAGAATCAAAAGGCAATTTAACCAGCCTCCAAATTGCCACCTTCCTAAGGAAAACCACCTGAGCATTCATCACTTGCCTACTATAAAACATCTGACTGTATATATGCATTACAAATAAAACATTTTCCTATTATTAGGTTGTTTAAATTTTAAATTTTACTATTAATGAAGGTACACAGCCATAGAGCCTTTGTATAGTTTTCATTGCCTATATCTGCTTAGAACCTACTGCTACTGCTACTATTATTATAGTCACCAGTGGCTACCTGTTTGATTCATTTAGTATTGTATGAGCTACCAGCAGAAAAATCTACCTTTCTTCCCCCAGGTTCCTTATCTCCAAGAGCTATCTTATCCAGAAAGGGTGGATGAGCCAGGCAAGGCCAGGCAAAAAAACTAAGGCAAGAGACAATCCAATCACATTCCCATGAACAAAGATAAGTAATGCTTCCATGTAGGGGGAAAAGAAGTTTTTGTCTTGCTGTGTCTAATGAGTTATTTGTAGTGTAAATCAGGCTGTAAAAAGCTGTATAAAGAAGTGCAAAGGGCCCTGGCTGGTCGCTGGTTCCATTCCCAGCCAGGGCACAGAACCAGGTTGCAAGCCAAGTGTCCAGCCAGGTCCTTAGCTGAAGGCAGGTAAAAGGCAAATATACATTGATGTTTCTCTCCATCTCTATCTCCCTCCCTTCTCCTCTCTCTGGAAAGAATAAATTAAAAATCTTAAAAAAGAAAAGTATAAAGGCACCTCACCACTCTCTGATCTTACACATAAAGCCCTCTGTCATTCAAAGGCAAAGTTTCTCCTAATAGCAGAAGAATCCACGCACCTCCTATGACTGTGCATTGCGTTTACTATAGAATTCAAATCCCCTCAACAATCTTCCTTAACAGTTTTGCCCAAGTTAGGAGTGAACTAAAAACAAAATTGGAAAATCTGGTCGAGAAAACACTTTGTAGCTTTGCTCCTCCCCTTTGGAATGGAAAGGCTATAGTGGAGGGCTAGGAGCATGGTAATAGGTATCTAGCTCTCTCCAAGTCTAGAAGGAAGCTGTTCTCTCCACAAGGCAAGAGAGCTCTGAGCAGTCGGAGTTTACGCAAGGACATTCCTTGGGAACTCCAAGTCAGTTTGCCCGTGTTGCTCCTGCAAACTGGTGGCTTTTGTCTCTAATCTGTGGAATAGCATGTGTGGCTATCAATTCCTGCTCCTTCACCACCACCTTCTCTTTCCTTTGTGCCTTGTGTCTTACTGAAGTTTTCCCTGGGCACTATCTTCAGCTTTAGAAAACTGGCACTAGCCCCTTCTCTGCATCATTTTAAAAGATTTATAAACTTATATTCTTATTTCATATTCATGAATTCCATTACAAATTACATCAGATTTTATCATCTTTTACACACAATAATGAATATTCATAACCATTTGGAACTAGAAAGGGATCATTATCAAATATCCCAGTCTGAGGAGTAGGCAAGATTATGGTGGGTGAGAGTTTTTTAATGTTTTCTTTCAACTGTCGTGGTTAAGAAATTATATCTTACATATAGCTCTATAGGTGACATCAAATTTTCCTTCCCCCCTTTTAACAAATTGATTTTTATTATTTTAATAAAAATTCTTCTAACACATGAGCACTTTTTAAATGATAGTCTGTAAGCACTATTATTAAATAGACCCAACTAATTTACTCTTTCTTTATTAGTTTTTTCCATACTTAGGTGTAAACTCTTTTGTACAGAATATGTCTAATTTAATAAACTATGACTAGTGGATAATAAAAACTATCTTATTACATGTAGAAATGTAGTAATACTTCCTAAGAAAGCTCAAGTTTCCTTTGAGCTTATTGTATGTCAGGTATTATTCTAAGAGCTATAAATGGAATCGATTTTGTTGCCATAAATTATTGTTAACCCCATTTTACAGATGAGGAAATTGAGGCATGAAATAGTTGTCTTTGCAAGTTACAAAGTGTGGCAGTGGCTAGTAATAGAAAGAGAAACAAACATAATGTGACTCTTCATTTCTAAAATAATTTCCTTAACAACTAAGTAACTTTCTCTACAAAGGCCAATATTCTCCACAAATATAGTCTCTCAAAATTAGATAACAGTGAACAAAAAATGAGAGCTGAATTCTTCTCAGTGGTCTCGATCCATGAAGTCCTCCGTTTCCCATATAATTTCTTATTTAGTTTTTGATTTGCAATACTTTTCCCTGACTTTAGAAATACTTAAACTGATTGTATCCTAAAATAAATCTGACTAAATATTGTTCAAATACTGTTAATATATGATTCTTTCTTACAAGTCCCTTTGCCAGGATGACATTGTTATAAAATGCAAAGGAAAGTAAGTAGGAAAAATTAAATTCTAACATCTTTTTAGATAAGCTACTGGTTATTAAGATTTTCCAAATCTATGTTAGGCTCTTGGCAAATGAATTTTGCAAAAAATGGAAAATAAAGTTATTTGAACTTCTCTTCAGGGATGTAATGAAAACATGTCATCCATGGTCATGAACAATTAGAACTTCAAAGTGAGTTATGTTTCCAAGTATAAAAAATAAAATAATCATGACCTGTAATTCTATCATTCAAAAACCCACATTCAACATTTGAGCACATTTCTTTCCAGTGCTTCCCCGCAAGCCCCTAATTTTTCAAAAACATAGTAAATAGGCTATTTTTTAAAACTCAAAGTTTACTTGAGCTGTTTATTAAAGATGTTTGTCCTCTCATCTTCAGGAAAAATTCCTGTTATCTCCCTTTCCTCCTTAATGTATTTATCTCTTTCAAAGGCAATTTAAGTTGCTGACAGAAAAATTAAATTATCTTAGCCATTCTGCTATTTCTTTACCTATTTAAGGATGAATTCTTCAATTAAAATTAAAAATTAACAAAGCCTTAGATGATTAGCATGCATCCCCACCTGTCCAATGGTGCTTTAGCTATTCTTATTCATAAGAAATTTAATGGTAACATTCCTTTTTCTTACAGATGGAGTTTAAAGGTATGTGCATTTAAGAAATCCACGTGGAGTTTAAGACTTCTCTAAACCTCTGTTCTTCATCTCTGTTAATGACCTTCCTAGTGTTAGAGATTTGTTTAATGATCAATAGAGGTTTTGATTCCTGCCACTGAGTCTTTCAGAAAGGAGCATAACCAAGTCAATGTTTAACTGGATTCTCTCAGTCTGAAATGGCAAAGTGGGAGTTGAAGGGAGTCTCCATGGAAACCAGTCTCCCAGAAAGTGGCCAGAGGGGTCAGTGTGAGGTGCAGTAGACATACAAAGGTATCAGGAGGGAAAGCAACTGCTTTGTAAAGCGGGCGTAGGAAAAATTTTGAAATCCGTATTAAAACCTACATTAAAGGCCCCGCACCACTGCTATCACAGTTTTCTTTTTGGCTGTCTTTTCTGTAAAATGGGCTTGAGCCCGTCTAAGGCTCACCCTAGAGTGACCAAAGTAGCCCCTTGGAAAAACAAAGAGGAAGAACCGCCTTCACCTGCGCCTGTGGACTTCGCATTTGATCAGAACCCGGAACAAAAGAATGCAAGTTCATTGGCAGGACTGCAGCACCGGAACAAAGATTTGGAAGGGCAGCTGCCACCTCTGCGAGAGACCTGGTATGGGAGATACCCTGCAGGTAAACGTAAAACCTATCTTGTGACTTGCGTGTCTGTGCCAAAGAGAGCTCTTAGATTTACCTGTCTTGCCCCACAATCTCAGAAAATTTCTAAAGTATTGAACTGTAAGGGAACACCTTTCGATGGGAGGTTGAATGTTCGTCTATTGTAAGTATTCCAGGCACATTAGAATGGGTATATAAACTGTGTAAAAGACTCTTCAGCGTTCCATGTGAGAAGAAAATAATCATTTCATTTTAGCTTACTTTATAGTGCTTTCAATGTTTATTACAGCTAGCTCTGCTAGACAATTAAAATTATTTAGATAAAGGTGTGATAAATTGTAATGATCGTATGTTTCAGTTAGATTCTAAATTTAAACCGTTCTCTCCCGTACCATTTAATGCATCAGGTTTTGTTGTTTTGAAAGCAGCACTGTAGGAGTTCATTCTAATGTGAATTTGGAAAGCACCCTGTACAGAATTGATTTATTGCAGTACAAATGAGTGGGTGAGTCACCCTCTCCCCAAACTCATATTTTTTATGGTCCTTTGTAGAACTAAGAATTTTTTTCCAATTATGATCGAAAGCTCTAAGTCTGAAGTGGCAAAAGACTGTCCTGGGATATTTTATAAGGCGTGTAATGTGCTTTGTGATAACCACAATGGTGGTTAAACAGACTTTCTAACTTGGGAAGAGGAGTACACAGACACATACATACAGAAACGTATGTATAGATGGGTGTAATTTTCTCTTTTTTTCACATTCTGGGTTAATAACACAAATAAGCTCCCATTATTGGTCAGCTTGGCCAGAAAGCCTTATATTCTATTTGGGTGACTAGTAAATCTCATCTAGAATAATTTTCCAGGCTAGTTTATGTAACTGACAACCTCTGACTGGTTCTATAACCTATGTTTTTACATTCTTCAACTTTCTAAGGAAATGAGTAGGAATCTTTCTCTTAATTTCACTGAAGAATTCTTTTTTATTTATTTTTATTTTATTTTATTTTTGAAGAATTCTTTAAAAAAAAAAATTTAATGTAGCCCTGGCTGGCACAGCTCAGTAGATTGAGCACTGGCCTGGGAACCAAAGGGTTGCTGGTCCGATTCTCAGTCAGGGCACATGCCTGGGTTGTTGGCCAGGTCCCTAATTGGGGGTGCACAAGAGGCAACCACACATTACTGCTGTTTCTCTCCCTTTCTTTCATCCTCCCTTCTCCTCTCTCTAAAAATAAATAAAATCTTTTTAAAATTTTAATGTAAACCCCTTATGCAGAGTTTTAAGATTTTGGTAACTGAATGGTCAAGCTGATTCTAATGGATTTGAGTACCAGATGGGAAATGCTCTTAGTTTTGAAATGGCAAAATCACATTAAATACAAGTAACTAGGAGATGGTAAGCATTTTGAACACTATTTTCATGGGGTCAATATCCTAACCCCCCTCCACTGAATACTAAATAGTATGACTTTGAGCAATTCTCTTCCTCAATTTTCTTCTACTCTAAAACATGGATGCAAATAACTACCTGACATTGCCTGTGCCATTTCAGGAAAATCAAATTAAATAAGGGGGTGATATCACAAATCATAGTGCATGATTACAGAGTAGTCAGGCTAGTGAAGAAAATTTTGCTGAAGCTATTTAGATATTTAAATCCCATGTGTTTTATTGCCATTGCTGTTGTTTCTGTCTTACTCACTATGCTGGCATCTCTTGGGAAAAAAATAAAAGGACATGACAAAGTTCTTAAGGTGGCCACTCAAATGTCTTAAGGATAGAAGTAACACATCATTACCTAGGAATTTTTCCACTTCAAGCACAAAGTGGAACTGTAGGATAGTCTACACAAGGATCTAGAGATCATAATGCTTCCATCTTGTTGAGAGGAAAGAACAAGAACTTCATTCACGTGGTGCTGGTCATGGTACTTGTCCCAGGGGCCAGCATAATCAAGCTAAAAAATCAAATTCAGAATGAATCTCTTGAACCTCTCTGTTTTCTAACATGGTTTAGCCCTGGGTGATTTTATCAGGAAAGAATATTGACATGTGGCATTATAATGGCAACTTGTGGAGTTAGGGAGACTATTTTAATTAGGAACCTACAATGCCCAGCATTGCATCCTCCTATCACACACTGATGCTCCCTTTCTCTACCACCTCTCTATCTAATATCTAGCTAGCTAGCTAGATATCTAATATCTAATATCTAGCTAGCTAGCTAGCTATTTCATCTAAAAAGATATTATTTTCATTTCTTAATGCTGTATTTTTCTCCTGTTTCCAATATTATTTTGGGTTGATTTCATGAAATTAAGATAAATCAACAGGTTTCTATTTTTCATGCCAAATTCTTTGTTTGAATAACCTTTGTTATCAATACATTTTTAATTGTGCAGATCTTCCTCTAAATATCAATCTGAGGAGAAAATGAGGAAAGGAGAAATTAAATCCTAAGTCTAGGCTACTATTTTTTGCATTTGCATTCGTGTAGGGCTCCTGCTTTATATGTTTCATCTCCAATTCAACTCATAGGTTAGACATATGTAACAAAGAAGGTACAAAATTGTGTTTAAAAAGTCTAAAAACTTATGATCAACTTAATTTAATAATAAATTACTTCTGATGTTTTTTATTTGTTTGTTTTTGTTTTGTTTTGTTTTGCTTCTCCCCTAATCCTTAAAGTGCCCAGGGCCATGTATTTTGACATCCCACTGGAACAGGGAGAAACAAGTATCATTAAAAGGCATCCACCCCGAAGACTTCAAGTAAGATGAATTTAAAAGACTTCATAAGGAATTTAATGGTAACATCCTTTTTTAACTATAATCGTAGAAGAGGGATACTGACAAGGACCAAGCAAATGAGAATGACAATAATGTTAAAGTGAATGTTGTTGATGCAAAGACCATCTTTCTTAAGGTTTCCTTGTGTAATGATTTCACTTTTAAGGCCACCAGCATAAGAAGAAAGTATAGTACCAAAGACATACCCATGATGAAATTCAATAGGCCCTGAAGCTTGCACTGATTAATTGGATGACTATGGAAAAATCATGTGTAAATACACAATAATAACAACAATAACAGCTACTACTATTTAATTACCATCTACAGTCAGATACACTCTAGATAACTCAATCTATCACATTTATTTAATCCTCATACCCCTCCATGAGAAAGAATGCATTATCTTTGCCTTATGCATGTGGTTCAGAGTCAACAAGGACAACATAGGCCAGATATCACCCAGTTCTCCAAAGCCCATGCACTTAACCAGGCGTCGATATTCTCTATAGCCCTCCTGTCCCTAACCTTTTCTTGTTCTAAGTGTCAGCTGGTTTTGAAGTTGAGAACATTAGATTGCAAGGCAGCAGAGCAAGAGTTTTAAATGTACTCACCTTAATAAATATTTCATGTATTTTCTCTAGAGAACTGCAAATTCTAAGAACTCTTATCCTAGAAGGGGAAAGAGATATGAGTGGGTCCTTGAAAATAAGTATCAACAAAAAGGAAGGCTGGGGCTGCTCTTGTGAGCAGAATCTATCACTGACATTTGAAAAATTAGAGCCAATTCCTACTGCTACATAATTCACCAAGATGAATAGACTAATCCTAGGTGTATTTGAGGTCATTTGTTAAGCATTATTTCTATTTCTTTTGGTTTTTATTTACCTGTTTTCTCCAGAAGCTCACAATCATTGTTTGATGTGATTATATCCTTTAATCACAAAAGGCACCTTTTTCCAAAATATCAGAAACCTCAAAATATTGTTTAATGAAAATAAAGTAATTTAAATTTTTTGAGCGTATCTCTACTTAAATAATTTTAAAACTTATGCTTTATTCTGAAATCAAATGTATCCTTTCAAAAGAATGTGTTTAATATATGTTACTGTGGAGACTCTAAGTTGAATATTTCAAGTAGAAGATATGACTATAACCAATGAAAAGTAAGTATGCAGCAGTCTATAGCTCATGAAGTACTTTTTTTTTTCTTTTTTTTTTTTTTAAGATTTTACTTCATTATTTTTAGAAAGAGGGAAGGGAGAGAGGCAGAGAGGGAGAGAGACATCAATGTATGGTCGCTTTTCACCTGCCTCCAGCCACAGACCTGACTGGAGACCTGGTTTGCAACCTTGTTATGTGCCCTGGCTGGGGAATCGAACCTGCGACCTTTGGGTTCTCAGGCCAGCGCCTTATCCACTGTGCTACCAGCCAGGGCCACAAAGTACTTTTTATATCTATCAACCCTAAATAAATGAAGAGTCCACCAAGCTCAATAAGAGAACTCTCTGGAAGGCAGAACTCTCTGATTCTCCCCTAAGCTTTTCTCCATGCATTTGCTTTACTCTTCCCCTGCAAATTGACTTCTCTGCTCCTCAACATCACTGGTGAAATGTGACCATTAAGTTGTATCTTAGAGTTCCAGTCAAACAGAGTGGCCTGGCCCTGTTGGCTCCAATTCCAAATTCCTGAGAGAAAAGATCTTATTGGCTCAGCTTAGCTCATGATTCTGGTTTTGGCCCAATGAACTATGACCCGAGGATATGCTTATGCAATAGAAATGTGGGCAACAAAGCCTTCTTTCTGTCTTAGATCCTGAGGGCAGCTCTCTGAGAAGAGGGAATCACTGGGAATTTGGCACATATCTGAAACATATCAACTATAATTATCTTCACAAATGAGGCTGAGCACATTTGCCATTGCAAATGGGTTTTTGAGAGAATCATAAATGCTGGGTTCCCATGACATGCTAATTAATAGCCTAATCTCTGCCAGAAAAAATTTTTGAAGTATTTTAAATTATTAAACCTTAAATAATTTGAGTTGCATACATATCTGGCATTCTCTACTTCCTGCACCTCTACTCCTCAAGGAAAGAGCAGATCATGAGCTAAGGTTCTCTCCAACTTAGAGATGCTAAAATCTGAGCCTCTTCCAGAGAACTTTGAAGCAAATGGGCCTGTCCTGACTGCAGAGCTGATCATCACTGTCCCTTCTGGCCTGAGTCACCTTCTCAATCAGCCTTCTTAGGCCCAGCCTAAGGTGGGGAGATTCCCTCAATCCATCACACTACATAGCGGTTGCTCGGGTGGTCTCAGATAACTGACTCACCTCCAAAGATTTGCTTCCCTGGAAAGGCTTATCCTGACAACAGGCTGACGATTGCAACTCTCAACCCAACACTCCTCCTTGCCCTGACCATTCACTGCCTTTGTTCCCCCAGAACACTTGTTTTTATCAAGTACATCAAGCAATTTACTTATTTATATTTTCATTATGTATTTTCTTCAACATCTCCCTGCCCTCTCCCCAGTGCTAGAATGTAATCTTTACAGAAACAGGGATCGCTGTCTCTCATCTTCATTAATGAATGCAAGTGTCTAAAATAGTACATGGCACATAAAAGGTGATCAATAAGTGGGTGTTGAATATATGTTGAATGAATGAATGGAGAGAGGGAGAGATGAGCATACAGACTGCTAATGAGAGATACTGAGGGTGGTTCTTTTCTGGGTGGTTTCATTATGTTGTTTTTGGTATTAGATAATTTGTCACAAACTTATTCCCCTCCTTTATCTTTTCTAGTCCTTTGCCCATTTTCTATTATCTTACTCTTTGTGATTTGTAAGAGTTCTTTATATGTTTTAGACCTGGTCTTTTGTTAGTTATATGTGTTGCAGATATCTTCTCTTCATCTATGGTTTGCTTTTTCATTTGGCATGTTTGTGTATACACACAGATTTCCCATTTTAATGTCATATTTCTCAATCTTCATCTTTATGTTTTATACTTATTGCATTTTGACTAAGTAATTTTTATCTTTCCCAAGTCCATAAAAATATTCTTTACTTCTAAAATTATAATATTTAACTTTTCACATTTAGGTCTTAATCAATCTGAAATTCATTTGTGTGCAGGTATGAAGTTGGAATCTAATTTTACTTTTATTCCATTTGATTAATCTGTTGTCCATATACTCTTTATGAAATCATTCATTCTTTGATAATTAATTTAAAATATTACTTCTGTCATATATCCACTTCCCAGAGCTTCATGAATTTGTTTCTGGACTCTGTCTTCTGTCTACTTGGTGTATCCACAGAAATTCCACACTGTCTTAACTATGTAACTTTAAACTTAGTTTTAAGGCCCAATATGGAAAGTCTCTTCCCTTTATTCTTCTTCAAAATTGTCTTTGCTATTCCTAGTCCTTTGCTGTCCCATGTGAAGAGTGGATCTTATTGGCAAGCAGCACCAAAAGCCTTATCAGTATTCTGATTGGAATGCATTAATAGGTGAACTTGAGGAAGATTAACCAACGTTACAATACTGAGTCTTCTAAATCATGAATATTGCATAAATCTCCATTTATTCACATTTTCTTTGAAATCTTTCAATAATATTTCATCACTTTTCCACAGAGTCTTGTGTAATTATTTTAGGTTTATTTATGAGGACCTTATCAATCAGGGTTCAACCATAGAGACAGAACCGGTAGAAGAAGATACATATTGAGAGATTTATTGCAAGAAGTAAGCTTCCATGATTGTGGAGGCTGGCAAAGCAAGTCTGAAATCCAGAGGGCAGGCCATGAGGAAGGGCAGATTGGAATTGCAGGGCAGATGAGTTGAAGCCTCTCCACAAATAATTTCCTCTTCTTCATGGGAGCCTCAGCTTTACACTTCAGGCCTTTCAACTGATTGAATCAGTCTCACCCAGATTACTTAAAATAATCTTCCTTACTTAAAATCAATAAATTATGGACTTTAACCACATTTACAAAAGAATTTCACAGCAACACCTACCTGAGTGTTGGAAAAGCTAGGAACTGTAGCCTTACCAAGTTGATACTTTCAACTGGGCATTGATATATTTTGTGTGTGTGTGGCGGGGGGGGGGGGGTTCCTCCCGTTATAAAAGAGGTATTTTTCCCATTTAGTTTTCTAAATAATTATTATTGGCAAATGAGGAAATTAATGACTTTTGTACCGCAAATTTTCAACATTATTGAAATACCTTAGAAATTCTATTTGTCTTTAGATTCTTCTACACTTTCTATGCAGACATTATCTTTTATAAATAAGAATATTTTTTCTCTTTCTTCCGAATTCTTGGTCCTTGTATCAGTTTTCTTAACTCTTGCATGGACTAGGATATCCCTTGCAATGTTGAACTGCAACACAAGCAGTGACGCTGGACATCCTTGTCTCATCCATGGCATTAATGGGACTGGTTCTAAAATAAACTAGTTGTGATAAGATTTGGATAAATGTTGGTTAGAAACTTAAAAGGAAACACTCAAATTAGGATAATTCAAGGCAGTTTTCTTTACAACTAGCTTTATTGTTTGAATTAGGAAAATCATAGAGGATATTACATTACTCACTAATGGCAGACAAAAGCACTAGGAAAGGGACAGACTTCTGGAACTGGGACTAGGAGAGCAGAGGAAAGGAATCTGCTTTGAGAGGGGCAGTGGGACACAAACAACCCAATAGGACCATCCAGGGAGGGAGCCAGAGGAAGCAATATCCTGATCTCATCCTCCTTTTTCTCTCAGATCTCCTAGCAGGGCTCCTGAGTGGCTGGACCCAATGGAAAGCCAGAAGGCAGGAGAAACTGCTTAGTCCTCACAGGCAGGGCAAATGGTAGAGAAATGTGGCAAATGGACCTGGACACACAAATACAAGATATCTGGCATAAGGCCATTTATTAAATTATTATTTTCTTTATTCTTAGTGTGCTCAGAGTTTTTTCCAGGGCTGAATATTACATTTTATTGATTTTTTAATCCACCTATTAAATAATCTATTAAAATATGTTTAGGCTTTTTGTATCAATTTTCATTAGTAAAGTTGTTCTTTTTAATTTCCCTATACTTCTTTTTCCAATTTTGCTCTCAAAATTGTACCAGTTTTAGACAATAAATTGAGCCCCGACTAGTGTGTCTCAGTGGGTTGGACATCACCCCACAAACTGAAAGGTCACTGGTCCATTCCTGGTTGGGGCACAAGCCTGGGTCCCAGGTTGGGGGCGTGTGAGAGGCAACCAATCCATGTTTCTCTCCCTCTCTTTCTCCTTCCTTAAAGTGTTTTATAGATCAATTTCCCCTAACTTTTCTGGCCCATAGAGATACACATATATCTTGTATTTAAAGCCTGATCATGTCTTTTTGCATTTATGTTTTATTTTTCATTGCTATACGTTTGGAGGAAAGAATGCTATTAAAATGTGAACTCATTGCAAAGCCTTGACCAGGAATTCCTCCTTGGCCTACAATTTCTTGCTTCAAGGCTGAAATTTTTGCCTTTCCCCCAGAATGTTGGAGGACACATTCTTAAGTCAGGTGCCAAATACCTTCTACACTTTCTGCAAGTTGTTTCTCCCACCTTTATTCTCCTGTTAGTAAGTAGAAGCAACCCGCTTAGGTTAGTTTGTCACCAGGCTCAGTGGTCTACAGTGGATTTAACCTTTCTTAATTCTCCAATGCGACACTTTAACTGATTCTCCTGATAATTTGTTGCATTTGGGAAGCCAAATAATCCAGAAATATTTAGACAAATGATCATTATTATTTTTACGTCTTGAAACAAAAACAGCTATCATTCTGTGCCCTGGCTGGTAGCACAGCGGACAAGGCGCCGGCCTGTGAACCCAAAGGTCGCAGGTTCGATTCCCAGTCAGGGCACATAACAAGATTGCAAACCAGGTCTCCAGTCAGGTCTGTGGCTGGAGGCAGGTGAAAAGCAACCATACATTGATGTCTCTCTCCCTCTCTGCCTCTCTCCCTTCCCCTCTTTCTAAAAATAATGAAAATAAAATATTAAAAAAACAAAAAAAAACAAAAAAACAGCTATCATTCTATCAATTCCTTCCATTGAATTCTTTCTGAAGATGGTGAAGTGAGGCATCTTGTTTTCCAGGCAGGGAAAAGGAACATTAACATGAAGCCAGAATTCCCAGGCAATTTCACCTGACTAGTTTAAGAGGCCAAATTTCCAACAGTCTCTTCTGCAGTGCTTCTCAGACCAAGTGCATGTGATTTAACTGAGATCCTGTTTGCAATGTTAGTTGCTGCCATCTAGGGTCCTTCATGGAAAAAATAGTTTGAGCCTCCAGCTTCTTTTCAAAGGCCATGAATAAATCGCCTGAATAGAGGACTTGAAGACACCTACGACTTAACCCTTATCAGAACTGGGGATTCAAATAAAATGAGGCTAAAAATAGGAAAAAATACATACTTTCAAAGAAAACCCTAGCTGTAAGAACTTATAGATAGCTTATTTTAAATAGCAGAAAATATTTAAATAGTTGGCTTCTTCAGACTCGGTTTTTCAATAATGCTCCACAAATAAGTCCTCCATGGCCTATTTGGACATAGTTGCTTCATTCAATTCAGACAGTATGGAGGACCCCACCCTAAGAAATCATGAGAATACCCCAGAGAGTTTTGAAAAATATATATTTCAAAGAAACTAATGATAAGCTGGACTTTATTAAGAACTTCTATAAAAGATAGTGTCAAGGGAAGAGAAGAGAAAAGAAGAGAAGAAGAGACAAAGAGAAGAGAAGGGAAGAGAAGATACTGGCAACTAAGCATATAAAAAGATAGTCAACATCATAGGTTATTAGAAAATTGCAAATTCAAACAATACTAAGAATGGCCAAAGTCTGGAACGCTGAAGATACCAAATGCTGATGAGGATGTGAAGGGTTAGGAACTCTCATACACTGCTAGTGAGTATGCAAAATGAGAAGTTTTTTACAGAGCTAGCCACACTCTCGGCATATAATCTAGCAATCACACCCCTTGGTACTTACCAAAATGAACTGAAATCTCATATTCATACAAAAATCTACACACAAGTGTTTATAGCATATTACCTCATAATTTCTAAAGTTTGGAAGCAATCAAAATTCAGTCGGTGAATGGAGAAATAAATTGTGATATACCCAGACAACAAAATATTATTCAGCATTAAAAGGAAATGAACCACTGAGCCATGAAAAGACATGGCAGAAACTAAGTGAAAGAAACCAATCTGAAAGGACTACATACTACATGATTCCAACTCTGTGACATTCTGGAAAATGTAAAACTATAAAGGCTAATAAAAATATTGGTGGTTGCCAGGAGTAAGGAAGGAAAGAGGGATGAATAAATAGGCAGAGCACAGAGGATTTGGGTGGTAATATAACTACTTTATATGATACTACAATGGTAAACATATGTCATTATATATTTGTCCAAGTCCATTAGAATGTAAAACAGCAGTCTCCAGTTCAATTCCCAGTCAGGGCACATGCCTGGGTTGCAGGCCAGGTCTCCAGCCAGGTCCCCAGCTGGTGGCAGGTGAAAGGCAACCATACATTGAAGTTCCTCTCCCTTTTTCCCTCCCTCCCTTCCCCTCTCTCTAAAAATAATAAATAAAATTATTAAAGAAAAAAAAAAAGAATGTACAACAGTAAGAGTGAACATTAATGTAAACTAAAGCCTTTGGGTGATAATGATGTGTCAGAATAGGTTTATCAATTGTAATAAATGTACCACTCTGGTGCAGGATATTGGTAATAGAGGGTTTATATGCAGAAAGTATATGAGAACTTTATACCTTCTGCTCAATTGTTCTGTGAACCTAAATATGCTCTAAAAGTAAAGTTTATTAATTTAATATACATACAAGCATATATACTCTATACACATAGGGTTTTTTCTGTTTTTTGTTTGTCTGTTTCTTTTTTGTGAAGACATAACCCAGACCTATTGAATCTCAATTCAATAGCTCAGGATTGTTTTTTTTTTTTAAGATTTTTTTATTTCATTATTTTTTTTAGAAGGAGGGGAAGGGAGAGAGGCAGAGAGGGAGAGAGACATCAATGTATGGTTGCGTTTCACCTGCCTCCAGCCACATACTGGACTGGAGACCTGGTTTGCAACCTGGTTATGTGCCCTGGCTGGGGAATCGAACCTGCGACCTTTGGGTTCATAGGCCGGCGCCTTAACCACTGTGCTACCAGCCAGGGCTAAGGATTGTTTTTAATTCCAAGAATTTCTAATGATAAATCAGGTATAGGAATAAGTGGAGCTAGACAGACCTGAGCTTGAATCCTGAGTTGCCACTTATTAGCTATGCAACTTTGGGCATGTTATTAACTTCTCTGACATATCATCATAATCATCCACAGGGTTTCCATCATAATTGACTAAAATAATATATTGTGCCTATGAGCATGATGGACAGCAGTAGCTGCAAAGATATACTGGCCTAATCACCAGAAAGAACTGAATCCTGAACCAAGTCAGGGGATGGCATAAATACTTTCGTATTTTTCCCTTACCCCCAAATCTCCCCTCAGTCATTGCTGGTGCTCCTTTCCAGAGGTGCCTGGATAGTGCTTTACCCATGGTCTCCCTTCCCCTTCCTTTTCTACTCCATTCCACTCAGGTCCCATTTGCCCTGCATCTTTATGTTCTAGAGAAGAGAGCCAGACAAAGCTCTCTCTTACTAATATCGATCACCTCTCATTGCTTCCTTGCTAAGTCATTATGTTAAAAAACAAAAAAACACTTCCTCACATTAGGCTGCTCTAGCAGAAAGGAATGCTGGCTGACATCCCAAGAACAGCTCAGGCCCAGGCCCAGGGACCAGGAAATTGTTCCAAAGGGAAGTAGCAGGAGGTATGTGTTATACTCCCCAATGTGAGTGCCCAAAGTCCATTTCCCGTGGTCTCTCCCTCCCTCTTTTCACCCTTGAAAGCCACACTGGCTTCCAGGACTACTTCTTGCTAACACAACAAATCAGACTACAGTGAAAAATAATTTCAAAATACAAGGTCTGTCCAAACATTGTTAATATAACAAGAACATTTTGTGCAACATCAATGTAACCTGGCAGCCAAGGAGAGTGAATTGGAATGCACATGTGGTATGAACAATGACAACTTCACTGTACTAGTCAGTGGGGACAGTAGATGTCATTGTGTGAGCATGTGTACTGTGTGGCCGTCATATTCAAAATGACTGAGTGAGTAGGGCAATGAATCTGCATCAAATTTTGCATTAAGCTTGAACATTCCTCTGCAGAAACTATTCAGATGATTCAAAAGGCCACAGCTATGGGCAACTAGTGATTGGCAGTTTCATTATGACAATATGCCCACTCATGCATTGCATTTCCTGCAGAACTATTGGTGAAACATCAAATCAACCAGGTGACTCAACCCCTCTGGAGCCCACATTTGGCATCCTGCAACTTCTGGCTTTTTCCAAAACCAAAATCACCTTTGGAAGGAAAGGGATTTCAGACCATTGATGAGATTCAGGAAACTATGATAAGGCAGCTGATGGTGATTGGGAGAAACCATGTGAGGTCCCAAGGTGCTTACTTTGAAGGGGACTGAGGTGTCATTATCCTATGTACAATATTTCTTGTGTTTAGTATCTTCTTCAATAAATGTCTCCATTTTTCATATTACATGGCTGGAATACCTTTTGGACAGACCTTGTCTTTCATTTGCCTCTCATGTTGGACTACAGGAGTAGTGCTCATATCATCTGCTGCAGCCGCATGGCACCCTGGTTCCCTCCTGTGCCATCACTTCACAGTCTCCTTGGCCACTTCATCCCCATTCACCAGCCCCTAGTGTTGGAGTTATGGGTTCTGGCCTTCTCGCTCTTGACCTTGCCTATGACTATGGTTTCAGTTTTTCTATACCCAGGAATTATCCCCAAACATGCATCTCTGGCACAGACCTGTCATCTGAGCTTCATACCTGTATATCTAATTAACTACTCAACATCTACACTGGTCTGTCCCAGAGACTTCTCAAACTCAACCTGCTCTAAACCAAAGTTGTATCTGCCTGCTATGTCCCACCTAAACCTGAGTTCCCCATCTCAGGGACTGATAACACACTATTTGTTCCTGGTATTTGAATGTTATCTGGACATTTCACTCTCCCTCACCAGCCATCATGAATCCTGTTTGACGAGTGTTAAGTATTTGTAGTCTCTGTCCTTCCATGATCCCCAGCCTATCATCTTTGTCCTCCTGACTGCCATCATTAGTTTCTGCACTGCAGCCATGATAATCACATTTTGAAAGTGAATGTAATCATGTCACTACTTTGCTTACCATGTGCCATGGTATTAAGAAAAATAATGTCTGCCTGGCTGGTGGCACAGTGGATAAGGCTCCAGCCTGCAAACCCAAAGGTCGTTGGTTCGATTCCCAGCCAGGGCACGTAACCAGGTTGCAAGCCAGGTCTCCAGCCAGGTTTGTAGCTGGAGGCCAGTGAAAGGCAACCATACATTGATGTTTCTCTCTCCCTCTCTGCCTCTCTTCCTTCCCCTCTCTCTAAAAATAACAAATAAAAATGTTTAAATAAATTTAATTAATTTAATTTAGTTTTAAAAAAAGAAAACTAATGTCTGATACTCCCCCATTAGGCCAGGCTTGAGCTGCCCTGGCCTCACCTGAGCTGTTCTTCCTCTCACTCCGATTGCAGCCAACTGACTTCCTGCCATCCTTTCAACAGCTCACACTGTCTCCTGCCTCAGGGCTCTTGCTCACATTGTTCCTTCTGCCTGGAACACCTCAGTACCCTTAAAACTCCCAACCTGCCAACTTCTGCTGAAAGATTACTTCTTTAGGAAACTTTTGTGGACTGCCTCATTATCCCTATTCTCTTGTATTCATTTTCTAGGGCTACAACTGTAAAGTAGAACAGATCCTGTGGCTTAAAATAACAGAAATGCATTGTCTCGCAGTTCTGGAAGCTAGAAGTCTGAAATCAGGGTGTTGGCAGGGTTGATACCTTCTGAGGGCTTTGAGGAAGAACCTGTTCCCTCTCTTCTCTTAGGTTCTGGTGACTTGCTATCATTCTTTGGCATTCCTTACCCTGTGCAGCATCGCCCCAATGTCTGCCTTCATCATCACATGGTGGTCTCCCTGTGTGTGTGTCTGTGCCCAATTCCTTTTCTTATGAGGACATTGACATACTGAGTTATTCCAGTATGACCTCATCTTAGCTAATTGTATCTTCAAGGATCCTATTCCCCAATAAGGTCACATTCTGAGGTCCTGGGGTTTAGAATTTCAGCATATAAATTTTGGAGAAGGAACACAATTCAACTTGTAAGACCCTCCCATTTCTGAGGTGGAGTCTTCCAGGTATGTATTGTCATAGTCCTACCTGTAGATTTTTTCTTCAAAGCACTGATTAGTTTGTAATTCTTAATCACATAACCATACAAGCAGAAGTGTAATAGTTCCCTCCATAGATTGTAAACTCCATGAGGGACCATACCCTTTTTTGTGAACTACTGTATCCTGATGCCTGGCATGTAGCAGTAGTTCAGTAAATACTCACTGAGTGAAGAAATAAACACCATGACCCTCCAGGGCCTTGACTGCATGTCAGCATGAAAAGATCAGCCTTGCCCTGGCTGTTATAGCTCAGTGGATTGAGCATGGGTCTGCAAAGCAAAGAGTCACTGGTTCAATTCCCAGTCAGGGCACTTGCCTGGGATGTGGGCCAGGTCCCCAGCTGGGGGCACAGGAAAAGCAACCACACATTGATGTTTCTCTCCTTCTCTTTCTACCTTCCTCCCCTTCTCTGTGAAAATAAATAAATCAAATCTTTAAGAAGAGAGAGCAGCCTCGATGTCCCAAGCCGACTTAGTCACTACCCAGTTTTGTAGCTCGTAGAATATTAAGTCATCTGAGGCAAATGGGGCTGGAGGTAGATGACTAGTTCAGCCATTGCTGCCCCATCCTCGTGACCCCTTGAAACTCCAGCATCACCTCCCCAATAAAAACCAAGCCCGTGCTAGAAAAAGTCTTGTCTAAAATGTGAGTGCACTGCTCTTTGATTTCACATGTGCCTCATAAGCACCACTGATTATTATTAAGGAGGCTAAGGGAGCTTCTCTGGAGACCTTAAAAATAGAACAGAAGAGTTCAGCTAGGGGGTTAAGAGATGAATAAAATAAAGTGAATTCTTGGTGCCTCTTTCATCTCTAATACTCTAAGAGCCTCATTGTTTGATTACTTCAGATGTGGTCCCTCAATGCAGATAGAAAAGGATTCTTAGTCTTTTAACTCTCTGACCAATATTTCAATCAATAAGGCAGTGACAACAGTGCACTAGAAATAAAGAACCCAGAGAGGTTGAAAAACCTTTTGCACAGATACAACTGAAATCCTGTTGAAATCACCTTCTCTGTGGGCTCTCAGGAGCAAGTGCTGCTTTTGCAAAGTGTTAAGATAGTTTAATACCTGGCTTTTATGTTTCATCATCTCATGGCACGAGGAATGCTGAATGCTCTAAATGTTGGACTTCTAGAAGCTTGAGCCCATTGACCTGCCACAAGTAATTACTTCCAAAAGGATCCTGAGCCAGCAAGAAGCCAGGACAACTCACAAAGCAAAGGTGACTGCAGTGGTAAACTGGGGGGTGGGCTGTCCTTTTCACGTATTTCTTATACAGAAGACATAACAGCAATTCAAGCTAATATGTCACTTAAGAGTCAGAACTTAAGTTCATCTTTGCCTGTGCCTGCTTCCAATTGGGGCCTGCTCTTGCCTTTCAGGGGACCCCAGGGCCCTTCTCTGCTTCCTGGTGAAACAGGAAGACATAGATGAGACAGAGGAATTTTACTTGGAAATTGGTGGTTCTCCAATTTGTGTTCACATTTGTGGAAAAGTCCACCATAACTCTATTTTCATTTCTTCCTTTCAGGTTAAATCTTTCTTTTTGTTCTCAGTTTTCAGGATAAATCATGTCTATGAGTTAGTCCTGACCTGTTTACCACAAATGTACCAAAAAGTAATCCTGGTAAGGGCCTTTTGTAGAGCTCTGTCCTTTATAAACTTGTTACCTCTACTGAGGAGACTCCCCTCAGGTGGACATGTGAAATGTGAGGGAAGAGCAAGTTTTTAACACTTTCTACTTGTGATTCATTTTGGTGCCAGCTAGATACTGCAGTGTGCCAGCTTATTTGGTAGAAGATGTCCAGTAGTTTGGATCCTCAAGGCCATGTCTGTGATGCTGACACAGCAAACACAGTCACTGTCCACAGGGAAACATAAAACATCACTGAACATATTTGGTGGTGAATGTCGGTGTACTTACCCCTGGTTGCCCTCCATAACTGTCTGCACTGTCTCATTGGAGCTTATGACTCATGGAGAGAGAGCACCCAAGTCACAAATAATTAACCTTAAGTCCTTCCTAAGCTGCAATATACCAGTTAGATTGGTATACAGGGGAACCATATTTTTAAAAGGATTCCATTTAACCATTCAGTGCCCTGGTCCCTAATTTCACAGCCAGACAATCAGTGGTAGAAGAGACAGGGAGGGAGAGAGGCAGATCTCTTCAACCAGAGCACATTTCTAAGAAGCTAGTAATAAGTATCTGTTTCCAGGGGAAGTAGTATCCTGACAAAATGAGATGTGAAAAGATACATCCATTCAAGGTCTGCAGAACTCTTTAGAAACCTTAAAAACTGCAATACACAGGCTGCAAATTGCCACATAATTCACTGATAGCTACACAAAGGACTTAATCAAGGAACCGCAATGGTCCGCCTTTGGTGTCACAAGAGGTCTCTATGCAATGGTCCACCTTTGATGTCACAAGAGATCTCCATGAATTACTATTGAGGGTTGATCTTATTCCATTCCAAAAAAAGCTGTAGATGGCAGAATCAGTAACTACCTCATACTAACAAATGTGTCATCTTTTGTAGCAGGAATTGGAAAAGAAGATGCATATTCCAATGTATACTCCTGGGAAAAGACAATATTTACATAAGATGCAAATGCTGGAAATGAACCGTAAAAGACAAGAGGTAAGTATGTAGAAGAGTGTCACATTTGCCAAAATCCCTCCATGTAATTATTGCCCTCACATGCATATAGTTAATCATTAATCTCCAGTCTTTACTTAGCATCTTAAATTTTATCATCAGATCCAAAAGATTTGACTGCTGGTGTTTCAAAATGCCAGCAAGACCCCTCCTGTTGCCAGTTAAGTCTTTCCTTTGCTTTCAGTTCTCACAGGTTATATCTGTCTCAAGTCCCTCTTTTTTGACTATGACATTCTGGCTATAGCAGGAAAATGGAATTTGATCATTTTTCTTGGTTTAGTAAAAGGGAAGGGGATGAATATGCCTTTATTTTGATAGCTAGGCATCTCTACAATTTATACCACAGAATTATCCTATGAGAAAGATCTCTTGTAACAAGCCTCCTTACAGTAATGGCTCCTCTAACTCTCATATTCCAAGTTTCTCACTCGAGTGAATAAACCTGAAGCCAATGTCTTCTGCGATTCCAAAGACATAAACCAGCCTACAGAGAAATGCTTTTATGAAAGTCTTCACCTTTTAGAGATCCAGGGCATACCCTCCCTTCTCCTAACAAACCTGTGCAAAAAGAAAGTTTCTGTGCCTTCAAATAGGAAAAAGAGAAGCATGTTCTAATTAGCAGACCACAGGTGTCTATATATAAGGAGCCAATTTGCAAAGTATCTGAAAGTAGCTGGGGTGGAGGTGGGAGGAAGAACCGTAACCATGTATAACTGATCATTTGCAGACCCAAATGGAGTTGAAGAAAAGTCTGCATAGGGAGGCAAGGCTTAATAAGGAGAAACTGAGGGAACATAAAGCCAAGAAAATTCTTCACAGCCCCCCAAGAAATGATGACGGTGACTTTCTAACCTTGCTGCCTGATGAAACCTTAAACTTAAGTGCAGGTGAGCATGTCAATTTTTTCAAACAAAATATTCAAGGGTTTAAAACAGAGTCAAATAAAATTCCAAGGCGGGGGTGGTGGAGGGAAAGGTCAGCAAATAGTCTTGGGTCGCTACTGATATTTTACCTCCCAGAATATTGTGGGCATGTTACATAATTTTTGGTGTCCAGGAAGAAAAGACAGACGTTTAAGCACTGTGATAAGATGCCCCTTTCTTTTTAGAGGTTTACTGTACTTTATATGCATTATTGGCAAACCTTCGCCCATTGTAGGAGGGGAAAAAAAGCAAAAGAGCCTCATCTGGTGGCCAAAGAGAGTAAAGCACATGAAGAAAATATTAAATGGCAAATTGGTATCAGCCTGGTGCCCTAGGCAGGCACTCCCCACTCCGCCCCGCCCCCGCACCACCCCCCTCCACTCTCCCACTCCAGCACAACCAGAATGTCTAGCAGATCCAAGTCAGTTCCTGCTACATCCACTGTCTCAGTGAGGTCTCCATGCCCTGCATCACGCCAAAGACGAGCCTCTCCAGCCCTTCTGTTCTTTCTTCTTACAACTGTCAAAGTCCTGTTGATGTCAAAAGTACTGAAATCTCCCCTCTCTCTCCTGTTTCCATGTCACCCTTAGGGCACCATGGCACACCAGGGCTATTGCTACAGCCTCCCGACTGTTCTTCTCACTCAGGTCTCACCTCCCACATCAGCCTCCACTTCAGTGGTTCTCAGCTTGGTTCCCAGACCACCAGCACCAGCATCACATGGGAATTTGTTAGGGCCCCAGCCAGAGTGACCAAATCAGAAACTGGAGGGGTGGGTCCCAGCAATCTGGGTTAGCACCCTCCATCCCAGTGATTCTAATGCCCCGAAAGTTTAAGAAATACTGGTCTACTTGGTAATTAAAGGCTTTTCCACAGACCAGCTGAGCCTGCATCACCTAGGAGTTTATTAGAAATGCAGAAGTTCAGGCCCCACCCCCAGACCTACTAAATCAGGCCATGCATTTTATCTAGACTCCAAAGTGATTCTCTGGTTATACTTGGGTTTTGGTAGTTGTGTTGCCCTTTGGTGGGTTCTTCCCTCCAGCTAGCTGACTGAGTGTCACTCTACCCACCATGTCTTGTATCCTGTTGAGGCGCTTTCTTTACTTCCTGGATCCTCCCTTGGTGACATCAGGTCTTGTCCCAGTCTGAGCCTAGTCAGCAGGCTGGAGACTACCAGAGATCCACTGTCTTTGTCTGTCTCCTTCAGCTGTAAATCCAATCAATCTGTGATTGGCTGTTAGGTTTAGGTACCACTGGGCAGGGCAGATTAATTCCTATGGGCAGGGCTATCGCTTTCCCTCAAGCTGGTGCCGGGGAGAATAGTGGTCTGCCTGTGGTATGGGGCAATGCATCAGCACTGGGAACTCTTTAGCTGCTCCTTCACTTCTCTCCTCAAAACCACCACCCCAAATTCTCCTTAACTGTCTCTAGTCCACTTTGCCCTACATGCTGGAATCTAGAGCAAGTGGGTGCCAATGTATTTTTGTGCATGGTCCCTTTAAGAATTCTCCGTGTCTCTAGCTGTGTCAGGCTATCAAAACTCTGAAGCTCTTCACTTTTCACAGCTTCAAGTTGTTTTACTCTAAGCTGTATTGCTATAGGATAGGAAGCTCAGCTGGGGGTTTAGGCTTCACCCTTCTCAGGTGGAAACCCGGCTGCTAAGATGTTTCTCTGTCCCTTCAAATGCTGCCCATGGGAGCCCAGCCAACCCTCTCATGACACCGCACTTCCTACCAGTCACATTGTGATGAAGTGGCCCCTTCTGCTCTGTCCATGGTTGTAAGGCTTCTCTCCAGCTGGTGTTCTATTGGCTATTCAGCCAGAGTACCACCAAGAGGTCTAAAAAAATACTGGAGGTCTTGAGCTTCTAAGAGGCAAAATAGCCAGCTGAAAGAGATACTGCTTCTGCTCAGAGGAACAAAATGCTTAATCAATATGTTAATTAAATAAGAAAAGGCTGACTAATTGAAAGTCTAAGGGAGGCATCTGTTTAACCCATATTGCTGAGTCCCAGAATGAAATACGCTGTGTAGTCATGTGGAGAAACAACTTTCACAATTAAATAATACACATATTGGCAAAACAATCAAAAAAAGTGCCTCAGTGACAGACACTTAGGCTCATTGTTTGAGGTCAGATGAAGAAAACCAACATTGGTGTAGTCTTTGGAAGATGCCCTAGATTTGGAGCACAGGAAAAACTGTGACACCAGGGAATGGGGGTTTTCCTCTGTTCCCATCATACTTTTTAGAGCTGTTTTGTTTTGCTCCAGCCAAGGTTTATTGAGTGCTTACTATGAGCCAGTCATTGTGGTCTGCCCTTAAATATATTATTGCACTTAATCCTCACATAACTACAAGGTAGGAGTTACTATTAGCCCCTAAATGACAGAGCCAAGATTCAAGGCCAGGTCTCTCTGACTCCCAAACATGTTCTTCCACCCACTCCCTTGTATAGCATCGTAGGGCTCCAGGGACTTGGAGCTCCGTCCAAGACCACTTCGGGAAAGTCTGCAAATATAGAGGTTGTGACTCCTCAACCCTATCTCTCAAGAGAAGGCTACCTTCTGCAAAGATTTCACCACTGCAGTAGGCATATGCTGGAGCAATGGCTCCTTTTTAATTATTCCCAAATAGCATCTTAGATTTCTTTCCTTGTGTTCTAAAAGCAGTTCACTTTGCTTTCTCTTAAAGGAGGAGTGTAGCCAAGATCATAGACTTACATGAGCATTCTGCTAGTCAGATTCTGGTAATTAAGATTCCCCTCTGCCCATCTCCTCTTATTTAATGCTATTTTTGCCCATTGTTGTTCCCTCCTTTGGAAGATGGGGTGAGAATTCAGACCTCTTCTGAAATAAAAATCAGTCTTTGTTTTCTGTTTCCTCTTTAAAATGAAATCATGCATGCTTTGCATATATTTATATAATAAATTATATACATATGTACATATGCAATAATATATAACTACTTTGGGGGGAATGGGTGGGTGGGTGGGGGGACAGAGGGGAGCAAAAAGGGGATGGATGTAATACAACAACAATAAAATTAAAATATATATATATATATATATATATATATATATATATATATATATAACTAATACAAAGTGAACATCACTTTTTTGGGCTTACAATTCTATGAGTTTTAACATGTTTATGTGGCTCCCGCCTATTCCAGAAGCCATGATTCAAATCTAGTGGGTAGAAAAAAACGTGGACTAAGAGTTAAAGTCTTTCATCTGAGCTCCCACAATATGTTTAAAAAAACGTAAGCTCCATGGAAGCAGGGACAGTCTCTTGTTTCTAAAACAGTACCTGGTACATAGTATCTCTTAATAAATATTAGCTTATATTTCTCTATGTGGATTTATTCTATAGAGAGAGTCATTATAGCTAAATTCTATTTATTTAACCTCTGCAAACCTCAGTTTTCACATCTGTAAAATGGGACTATAAAGCATATCACCATGTAAGTTTTATGTCAAAATTAATCTAAATACATGTAAAAGCACATATAGAATGTAAAGTGCCATATAAATACATGAGAATATGGACAAAACTGAAGAAAGATGAAACTGATATGTAACAGTGAAAATAACTATGTGCTTCAGGGAAGTAACACCCTAAATACATTACCTGAATGTTACCTTCAAATTCTGGTATTATCTGAACACTTGTACTATTATTTAATTTGTATTTTTATTTAAGCTATCTCCTAAAAACAAAGGAACTTTCCTACATAACCACAATACAATTATTATACTTAAAAAGTTTAACATTGATACATATTATTTCCTACTATAATGTCCATATCTAAATATCCATGATTGTCCCTGTAATGCCCTTAACAACTACTTTTTGTTTCCCCATTTGTGCTTCTTTTTAAGGTCCAGGATCCAATCTGGGCTCATACATTACATTTTTTCTTATCTCTCTGTATCTTTTAACTCAAGAATAATCCCCTATCCATTTTTCTTCTTTCTTTTTTTTCCTCCTTGCCATTGTTCTTAGGAGATTTATGACGATGTATGTAGGAGAGGGAAGTGACCCTGCATCTAGTTCTCAAATGGTTCTGCTGAAAAGTAGCAACATGTGTGTGTGTGTGTGCGTGTGTGTACATTGCAATATATATCACTATATATGTCAATATTGCGATGAAATATTGGTAGTTATATAGGTATGTATTACACTATTCTTGTGACTTTCAGGTTTAAATTTTTAAGAAAATGAAAAAAAAAAATCTTTAATGCTTCCCCAGATGGAATCTTTATATATATATATATATATATATGTGTGTGTGTGTGTGTGTGTGTGTGTTATTCTGTGTTCATAAAAAATCTGAAACTTAAACAATACAACATTGCCAGGGAAAAATAAGTTAAATAAACTTTTAAATTTTTGTAGGAAATCCACAGGATACAGAATTTTTAGAACATCAAGCAAAGAATGACTGTTGTCCCCGGAAAATTGGCAAAATGGAAACATGGCTCCGTGAACAAGAGGCCCAGGGACAGCTTCTGTGGGACAGTTCCAGCTCTGACTCAGATGAATTGGGGAATGTCAAGAAGAAATCACGAGCCCTGGTGAGGACCAGGACAGAGAGAATCCCACTTTTTGATGCATTTTTTGATCAAGAATAAGAATGCTATTCACTAACCTAGATATTCAGTGCATTGAATACTTACTGTCCTGTAAAACTTCTTCAAATTAGTATATTAATTATTCTAAGGAAACCAATTCACTTTTTATTTGGAGTCTTATGATTAAGAGTTGTGACATATTTTGTTAATCATGCTGCATAGCTAACTGCCTCAAAACTTAGGGGCTTAAACAATAGTCATGTATTATTTCACTTTTCTGTGTGTTGCAGGGCTCAACTAGGTGGTTCTTCTTATGGTCTCTTTTGAATCGTTCATGTAGTAGTTAAAGTCAGCCAGCAGCTAGGGCTTGACCAGGACACTGAGACAGCTGGAGCTTACTCCCCCTCCATGGTCTCAGAGCCTCTGCTTATGGTTTCTCCAAGTGGCCTCTCAAGCAGGGTAGTGAGTTAGGAGTCCAGGGCTCCAAAAAGTACATGTTCCAAGTAGGGAGCAGAAGAGAGTAGTCATGGAATGGGCTCTGCATCACTCCTACCATATTCTGTTGGTTGAAACAACTCATTGGCCAGATCACAGTCAGTGAAAATGGGCATGAATTCAAAAGCATGGTCCATTGATGTCTATCTTTGACACTTGCCCCCACACCATATTTTTAAAAAGCAAATTAGATCTTAGCCCTGGCTGGTGGCACAGTGGATAAGATGCCAGCCTGTGAACCCAAAGGTCGCTGGTTCAATTCCCAGCCAGGGCACATGACCAGGTTGCAAGCCAGGTCTCCAGCCAGGTCTGTAGCTGGAGACAGGTGAAAGGCAACCACACATTGACATCTCTCTCCCTGTCTGCCTCTCTCCCTTCCCCTCTCCCTGAAAATAATAAATAAAATCTTTAAAATTTTTTTATTTTAAATAAATTGCAAATTAGAGCTTTTATAACGAAGAGATGAAAGAGCAGATTTGATATGTTTTTAACAAGATTTTATTTATTATTTTTAGAGAGAGGGGAAGGGAGGGAGGAAGAAAGGGAGAGAAACATCAATATATGGTTGCCTTCTGTATGCCTCCAGCTGTGAACATGTCTGGAGACATGTGTGCAACTCAGGCCTGTGCCTTTTGGTTTGCAGGCCAGTGCTCAATCTACTGAGCCACATCAGCCAGGGGTGATAGAAGTCTTTAAAGAAAAGTTATAGTAATGCTACATTAGAGATTAAGCTCAAGTCACTTTCTAGTGAGTTAGCAGTTTTATTATATCATAACAGAGTGGCTACAAAAAAGAGGTGGAATAATGTCTAGTATGATGCTGATCTTAGAACTTTTTAAAACTCCTTTAACTTCAGAAAGGTTCAGTCCAAAACTTACTTCATTTATAAATACTAGATTTTTAAGGTAATTTTAAGAGCTTATTTTGTGTAAAATTAAGGCCCACTTTTAGTATACTCTAAAAATAATTGTATGCCATCCAGAAAGATAGTAAAACTTCAAAATCAAGTGAAACAAAAATACCATTTTAAGTCTTATCTAGAACTCCCCCCCCTCAAAAAAATGTAGAGGGAAACATGCCCCAAATTTGACATTAAGTGCATTCAGATCACTCACTAAGAACATAAAGGGACTACAGGGCCGGGGGTAAACATGCACAGTTCCTCCAAAAACAAAATGTCAGTAGGTCATCCCTGGGCATAGTTAACTCTCAGTTTTTTGCAAGAAATACTCTTACTTTTTGTGTGGTAGGTAAAGGCATTTTTCCTACAGAGAAATACGTAATGATTTGACCAGATTGAAAAAAATGAGGAGAGGCTTAGGAACCTCTGGGATGACTTTAAATGTGCCAACACCCAAATCATAGGGGTGCCAGAAGGAAAAGAGGAAGAACAAGAAATTCAAAACTTGTGTGAAAAAATAATGAAGGAAAACATCTCAAATTTGTTGAAAGAAATAGACATACAAGTCCAAGAAGCACAGAGAGTCCCAAACAAGCTAGACCTAATAAGGACCACACCAAGACACATCATAATGAAAATGCCAAAGGTTAAAGACAAAGAGAGAATCTTAAAAGTAGCAAGGGAAAAGAGGAGAGCAAAGGGGTTCCTATAAGACTATCAGCTGATTTCTCAAAAGCAACTTTGAAGGCAAGAAAGGGCTGGCAAAAAGTATTCAAAATGATGAAAAGCAAGAACCTACAACCAAGATTACTCTGTCCAGCAAAGCTATCACTTAGAATGGAAGGCCAGATAAAGTGCTTCCCAGACAAGATAATGCTAAAGGAGTTCATCATCATGAAGCCATTATTACAGAAAATGGTAAAGGGACTTATTTAAGAAGAAGAAAAAGTTCCAAACTATGAACATGAAAATGACAATAAACTCACAACTATATACAACAGAATATAAAAACAAAAACAAAAACAAACTAAGCAATAAGAAGAAAATCATAGAATGGGGACCATTTGGAGGGTTATCAGCTGGGAGAGGGAAGGGGGAAATGGGGAAATGGCACAGGGATTAAGAAGCATAATTGGTAGGTACAAAATAGACTGGAGGAATAAAGAATACTATAGAAAAGGGTGAAATCACATACATTAATGTCTCTCTCCCTCTCTGCCTCTCTCCCTTACCCTCTCTCTACAAATAATAAGTAAGTCTTCAAAAAAATGAAAGAAAGAAAGAAAAAGAAAAGGGTGAAATCAAAGAACTTATAAGCACAAACCATGGACAGAAATTAAGGAAGTGGGATGCTGGTGGGAAGAGGGGTATGGGCAGAGGAGAGCAAAGGGGAAAAATTAGGACAATTGTAACAGCATAATCAATAAAATATACTTTAAAAAATTGCTTACAAGCACTGGAAACAACCTAAGTGCCTGCCCTTCAATGAATAAATGGATCAAAAAACTGTGGTACATTTACACAATGGAGTTCTATGCAGCAGAAAGAAAGAAAGAACTTCTACCATTTGCGATAGCATGTATGGAACTAGAAAGTATCATCCTTAGTGAAATAAGCCATGTTCTCACTTAATACAGGAGACTACTGAACAAACAAATAAGCACACAAAACAGAATCAGAGACATGAATGTAAGGAACAGACTTTCAGTGTGCAGAGAGGAGGGGAAGGAGGGAGAAGGAGGCAAAGAAGGGAAACAATTTAGTCAAGGAACTAGTATGGATGACCCATGGACATGGACAACATGTGGGATTAACTGCGGGGGAGATGGGGAGGGTGGGGAAAGGGAGAGCAGAAGGGGGGAAATGAGATGAATGTAATATAACAACAATAAAATAAAATAAAAATAATAAAATAATTTTAAAATTAAAAATTGCTTAATGCAAAAAAAGTCAGAGCAAGAGGAAAATGATGGATAAAAGAGAAGAGGGAAAACTAGATCCAAATACCAAGGTGGCAAATTTAACCTACAATTTAAACACAGAGGTGGTCAGATTGAATAAAAGAACAAGAACCAAGTCTAGTATCTATAAGAAACAAACTTTAAATATAATGACACAAAAGTTAGAAGTAAAAAGATGAGCAAAGAGTGCCATTTGGACACTAATCAAAAGAAAGCTGTAGGCCCTGGCTGGTAGCACAGTGAATAAGGTGCCGGCCTGCGAACCCAAAGGTCGCAGGTTTGATCCCCCAGCCAGGGCACATAACAAGGTTGCAAAACAGGTCCCCAGTCAGGTCTGTGGCTGGAGGCAGGTGAAAAGCAACCATACATTGAAAAAAAAGGAAAAAAAAAAAGAGAGCTGTAGTGTCCAAATTACTGTTGAACAAAGCAGACTTCAGAGCACATAAGAAGCACCACCACAGAAGGGAGATGGGAAGATGAATAAAAAAGAGGAAGGGGGCCCTGGCTGGTAGCACAGTGGATAAGATGCCGGCCTGTGAACCCAAAGGTCGCAGGTTCAATACCCCAGCCAGGGCACATAACCAGGTTGCAAACCAGGTCTCCAGTCAGGTCTGTGGCTGGAGGCAGGTGAAAAGCAACCATACATTGATGTATCTCTCCTTCTCTGCCTCTCTCCCTTCCCCCTCTTTCTAAAAATAATGAAATAAAAAAAATTTTTTTAATTAAAAAAATAAAAAGAGGAAAGGATTGAGAAGTAGTGATAGGCATTTACAAACTAGTACTAGGGATATAAAGTACAGCATTGGAAATACAGTCAATAATATTGTAATAGCTATGTACAGTGTCAGATTGGTACTTGAAATATGGGTTGGGGGTTGTATGGGTTGTAAAGTGTATGATTGTCTAATGACTACATTGTACATCTGAAACTAATAAAAAGAATATCGGAGCCCTGGCTGGTGGCATAGTGGATAAGGCACTGGCCTGCGAATCTGAAGTCACTGGTTCGATTCCCAGCCAGGGCACATAACCAGGTTGCAAGCCAGGTCTCCAGCCAGCTCTGTAGCTGGAAGCAGATGAAAGGCAACCATACATTGATGTCTCTTTCCCTCTCTGCCTCTCTTTCTTCCCCCATCTGTGAAAATAATAAGTAAAATCTTTTAAAAAAAAGAATATTGAATGAAATTAAAAAATAAAACTGTTTAGAGAAGGAAAACATCTGAGAGTTAAAAAATTATTTTAAATAACAGTGATCCTTTCAGTTCAGTAAAGATAATGCAAGAGATCCCATGTCTTTCAATGAGATCTACCCATTATAGGCCTTCCTCAACCTAAGGTTGTAGAAGCTTGCCACCTACTGATCTTCTGCTGAAGTACCTTGTTCTCCTCAAAATGTTGCCAACAGTCATAATTTGTTGTCAGCAACATGCACGAAATGCGTGCAACTATTTCCCAATAAAATGTAAGGATTTTTAATTTTAAAAAGCCTATAGTGAAGAGAATGCAAAACTCAAAGATCCCACACAAATATTAAACAGCATTCAGTATTCATATTTATCTGAAGGCCCTCTGCTGACCATTCTCATTACTTGTACTGCTTAGCTTTATTTATTTGTTTCTATTTTTGTTTGGTTTTTAAGTAATCACAAAACACTGGGGACAGTGACATCCATGCTCACTCAGGCATTTCTTTCTTTGCATGCTTTCCTCCCTGAAGTCTAAGTCAGCTAGCTGCCAGCCATTCCTAATGACCCTTTCCTGGAAAGCAGGTCAGCGGATCTGGCCCTGCCTTCCCCTCATCCTGAGCTGGCTTCAGTTTTATTTCCACAATTCTTTGCAAGGTTCCGGTTATGTAGTTTCTGGCTTCTTTCCTGACTTACAACTTCAGAGGTGGTCCTAAAAATAGGCTATAATGGGAATATCAAGTCTTTAAAATCGCATCTAATTACGAATAGGCTGGGAGGCAGACATATAAGGTCATCCCCCGTTACTATGTAGTGATCCCTTGCAGACCAGGCTATGAACGTGTCAGGTCAAGATACATCACCCACTGAATTCTGAGGGCAGAGCCTGTTCCAGTACTTACTCTTCCTTCCCTACTCCCATTTTTAAAAATCTTTTCCTTAACCCTATTTCCTCTGCAGAATAGGTTAGGCTACCCTGCATCTCTTCCCTCTATTTGTTAAGCTAGAACCTTCCCTGTAAATACTGAAAAATAAAATTTTGTCTATTTGTCTAAGGGTGAAGGGAAGCTGGCCCAGGGTACTTCTGAAATCCACTGTGGTCAGTTAATTCTATGGTGATAGGTCAATCCACTGCAGAGCTGGTTTAAAACATCTTAGCATAGATATACATGAGCTGTAAGAACTCAGGGCTGCTTGGAGAAATGACTGAATCCAGTAAACAGCATGAATGTACAGGATAACTGTGAGGCACTTTGTTATTCAGGAAAACAAGAAAATTATCAAATACTATTGTGATCATCTCTAAAGTTTACAGTAGCCACTCCAAGGGGTTCCAACTAATCAAAGATGGGACAATTTGAGCATGAAAAGCAAATAACTGTAATGGATTGAAACATAAATTATATAAAAACTTATCAGTTCATAATAACACTCAAAAGATGAGTATACTGATGACTTTGGAGATTTCTACCACACCAATTCATTTTTCTTAAAATTATTAAATAACAAGAAAGAACTAGCCATGACTCCTGTCTTTTATGTATAAATTGTGTTTTAGCTTAATCAAATAGTTGGTAAAAAAAAAAACTTCTTTGTAAAAAGAATTCTACTAATAAATGCAGGCAGAATGGTAGCATTAGAGTGATATCACTTTGCAGCTTCTAACAGAAGAATGGTTCTAAGCGATAAGCATCAATTGATGCTGAAATCTTTTAAGTGAAAAGCTAATGGGGGTTTTGTAATGGCGGCATCAGGCTGACACCACCTGAGCCCACTGACCGATTTTTTTACTGTTTATTTATGTACATATCAAGAGCTGTGGAAGGTCTGAGATTTTATTCTACTTGTAAGCTAACAAATTAACCTGGCACAATCACATGGACACTGATAGAAGCTACAGATTCTGGGTCAGAGATTGTGATGGTTGATTTTTTGTGTCAACTTGACTGGGCCATGAGTGCCCAGACATTTGGTCAACCGTTATTCTGGGTGTGGCTGTGAGGGTGTTTTTGGATGAGATCAGCATTGAAATCAGTAGACTGCGAACAGCAAACTGCGCCCCCCCACCCCCACCCCCACCCCCACCCCACCCCCGCAACCCTAATGCAGTAGGGCCTCATCCAATTGGGCCAAGGCCTTAAAAGAATAAAAAGTTGAGTAAGAAAAAATTCCTTCTCTCCACCCGACTACTTTTGAGCTGGGCATTGGTTCTCTGCCTTCAGACTTGGACTCAGCCTGAAACATACACTATTCAGCACTCCCACTTCTCAGGCCCTTGGGCTTGGACTGGAACATACACACCGTTGGTTCTCCTGAGTGTCTGGCTTGCTGACTGCTATGATCATGGCCTTCTCAGCTTCCACAGTTACGTCAGCTAATTCCTTAGAGTAAATCTCTCACCCCACCCCCCACCCCTGTGTGAGTGTATGTGTGTGTGTGTGTGTTGTTTCTCTGGAGAATCTGAACTAATACAGAGACAAAGGACAGTCTATTGCTACAGAAATAGCAGTAGCCAGAGTATTACCATTTTTACACTGGTTCCCTGATACTCAATTCTAACAAAGTACACATAGTGGCTTCAGAGGAAATTAACTTAGAGCTTATCTGCCCTTTGCTCCAGCGGGGATGCTATCTCTTTCTCCCAAGACTGCTTCACTACACAAACATCCTTGAGACAATAATGCAGCCAAAGGCCATCAAAGCTTCCTCTTACAAAACATAAAGGAATGTGGAGCCCCCCTCACCCCACCCCTGTGGAGAATTGTCGCCCAACAGCCTGATGAGCTGACCAATCTTAACATCACTAAAAATGGGACATCTTATGTCTCCTGAAGATGTGCAATAAGAAGTACAAAGCACTACCTAGGATGTATTCTTGCCAAAGAAGGGTTTATCTGAATCTAATCAAGCCTAGAGATCTAGCTACCAGTTTGCAGGAAATACAAGGACTAAATACAGAAACAAGTTGAACAACGGGGCAATTAGCCAAATCAAGAAGCTAGGAAAATGTATGCAATAAATGACCCAGCTTCTTCAACAGATCAGTGGAATTTTTAAAAGTGGGAGAAGAAGAAAAATAGTTATGGATGAAAAGAGATGTAGGAAACAGACCTGGTTGATATGGCTCAGTAGTTTGAGCACCAGCCTGTGAACCAAAAGGTCGCCAGTTCAATTCCTAGTCAGGGCACATGCCTGGGTTGCAGGACTTGGAGAGATGGCTGAGTTCAACTGATGTTTCTCTTCTGTCTTTCTCCTTTCCCTCTCCTCTTTTCTGAAAATAAAATCTTTTTTTAAAAGGAGAGAGATAGGAAATAATGCAGTTTATGTATCTTGTTCAATTATAATCTGAACAAACCAATTGTAGGACAATTTCTAGACAGTGGGGAAGATTTGAGCATGAGGGAAGTAGGTATTATTAAAATTACAGCCCTGGCTGGTGGCTCAGTGGATAGGTGCCAGCCTGCAAACCTAAAGGTCGCTGGTTCCATTCCCAGCCAGGGGAATTACATAACCAGGTTGGAAGCAAGGTCTCCAGCCAGGTCCTTGGCTGGAGGTAGGTGAAAGGCAACCATACATTGATGTTTCTCTCCCCCTGCCTCTCTCCCTTCCCCTCTCTCTGAAAAATAAATAAATAAAATCTTTTTTAAAAAATTACATGACAGAATTATTGTTAGGGATGATAATTGCATTGGGGTTATGCTTTTAAAAATCCTTATATGTTTCCCTAGCTGGTGTGGCTCAGTGGGCTGAGCACCAGTCTGCAAAACAAAGGGTCACTGGTTCAATTCCCAGCCAGGGCACATGCCTGGGTTGTGGACCAGGTCCCCCATTGGGGGCACTTGAGAGGCAATCACACATTGACGTTTCTCTCCCTCTCTTTCTCCCTCCCTTCTTCCCCTCTCTCTAAAAATAAATAAAATCTTTTTTTTTTTATCCTTATATGTTAGAGCTAGTTATTGAACTATTTATGGGTAAAATGATATAATGTCAGCATTTGCTTTAAATTACTTCACTATCACTAACAACAAAAGTTGTTATAATTGTTAAAGCTGGGTTATAGTACATGAAAGTTCATAATACTATCTTTTTATATCAAAGGTTGAAACTTTCTATTAAAAAGTTAGTAAATGAAACTAAGAGGAATGAAAAAACCGACCCCTCCCATAAGAAAAATTAACTACAAACATAAAAGGTTGTAGGGGGCTATGGCAGAGTTGCTTTAACTTAGACTTTAGTGAAATATCTCAGATCTTTGTTTTAGTGGAATATCTCAGATCTTTGTGGCCTGCACTTGAAGAGGATAACTTCCACTTTACCTTTTTTTTTTTTTTAAGATTTTATTTATTATTTTTCAGAGAGAGGGGAAGGGAGAGAGGCAGAGAGGGAGAGAAACGTCAATGTATTGTTGCCTTTCACCTGCCTCCAGTTACAGATCTGGCTGGAGACCAGGTTTGCAACCTGGTTATGTTGCCCTGGCTGGGAATCAAACCAGCGACCTTTGGGTTGGCAAGCTGGCACCTTATCCACTGTGCCACCAGCCAGGGCCCTACTTTTCCTTTTCAATGTGGAATAGTTCACACACTTTGTTCAGTGAAAATAGAAACTTCCTAGGGAAAAAGTGAGGTAGTGAGGGAAAAGAAGTATGGAGTAATAGAGAAGAGAAAGAAGAGAGACTAATACAAGTGTGTCCTCTTCTAATGGATTTTATAGTCTAGGAAAGGAGATGTCCATTAACCCAACAGTCACACAGACTGAGTGTTAAATTAATTATCAGTGGCGATAAATCCAAGGAAGTGAAGAAGAAATTTCTAAAAGAGCAAGTAACACAAAAACTTGGGGCAGGGGGTGGTTTCTTAATCTCCCTAAGGAAGTGAACCTCACCACAGCTGAGATCTGAAGGGTGACTGGATGATCATTAGGCAAAAGGGTTTGGAAAGAGTTGTTCTATGACAGTCAAGCAAGAGGCCTTCACCTTAGGGTGCAGAGCAAAGAATGAATTGAAGGGGACACCTGAGAACAGAAAGAAGGGCAACTAGGAGATTCCTTCAGTGGCGCCACCAAAGATGATGATGGCTTACACTAGAATGATGGCAATGGAGGCACAGATTATTGGACCAAGATATGTAGAAGGGAAAATTAACTGGTTGGCAATTATTAGATACGATGATAGACCTGCATGTTCCATATTGTGCCCTTAGTATATTCCTGCACTGGTGTTGGAAAAAGTCCTCAGGCAGATGTGACTGGTAGTTGACCCACTCACTGAATCCAGGCAATCAGTGGCTCTTTATACCTTTTCTTGTCCTTGGAAGGTACGTCCTGTGTGCCGTTCCCACAGTGGAAGCCAGTCGAAGGACACAGCCTTGAGAAAGTGCAGTGTTATCAGGACCATCTGGGCTGAATATGCGACTGAACCCAGGTAGGACTTCTATTTAAACTTTTAAGATTCTGGCTGGTGGATGAGGAAATCTATTCATTTTGCAGTCACCCAAGACAAACCTCCCTGTACGTTCCCTTGCTTATTAAACCTGCCACCTACCAACATGGAGTCATCTTGTAATAGAAACTACCAGCTGTTCAGTTATGACGAGCTTGATTGCCCATCACCAAAATCATAACTTTTAATATCAGAGTTTGGTGAAAAGGAAAGGAATTGTTTATTTAAAGGTTATACAGATTGAGATTAATAGTAGAATTCTGCCGTTAAGTCCCACTCACTTTAAAACACCCCAGAACACTCAGTCCTGCCAAATCAGGCTAGATTCAGAACAGACAAATTGGAGGTACCATTTCTTTTCTAGGAAAATAGAAGTCTGTGCCTTATTTCCCAGGCCCAATTCAGCTTTACCAACTGCTCCCATTCATCTGTATTTAACTGGGGAGGTTTTGCCCAGTGTCATGGTGTTTTTTAGCTTTTAATTCAGAACCATGTGCACCTTCTTACACACCGGGCCCCATGGCCAACTGGTGGGGTGTTTCTGCCCTTTCAAACTACATGACTCTTTTCCTTAATGGCTGCCATCTTATTTTTAAATCCCTGACCTCGGCCTTTTACACAGTGGGTATGGTGACCAGTCCTGGCCAACGGCAGAATCTCTCACAACCTCATAAGCTTTTCCACCACCATCCTATGGTCAAAGTCCCTCCCATCTCCTTGTTGCATGGAGGAAAATGACTGTGCTGCATTGAGTCCCATCCACGAAATTCTAAGGCTTCTGTCTGCTTTATTACAATCTGCCTCTTTCTTCAGCATCTCCTTGCCCTTCATGTACAGGAAATAGTTTTGGGTCTTACCAGGGAATCTCACTAGGTTGCAAACTGACAGGTATCCACCTAAAGCACTGAGTTTGGGTGTCTGCTATGCAGGTGTACCACCAGATAAATTGAGTTGTAGGGTTTCAGGAAAAGGGACTAGAAGCTGGTCCCAAAGAACTGATCTGAGTATTAGAGACTATTAGAAGAGAACTGGGGCTGCTCTCTAGCCTCTCAACACCCTCACCCACTACTCACATACATTCATGACCACTGCCTAGGCTCTAAGGAAACAGGAATAGACTAGAGTCAGGAGATTTGGTTTGAGTTCTGATTCTGGTTCATACAAGCTGTAAGAAATTGGTCAATGTAATCTGGGTCAAAGCACTCAAATGCTGCCATTGGGGTCTATGGACAAATAGCCCCTTGACTCTTGTAATAGGCACCTGGGCTGAAATCTTGAGGGAATGAATCTGGGGAGAGAGGTTGGCATCAAAAGTAGCAGTTTAGATCTGGAAGTAATGAGACCCACAATAATTCTTTGGGAGCAGGCTGGTCCTTTCTTCTTGTGAAATCACCCAAATGGTCCCTTTTTAGTGTACAAATGTACAGGAAAGAACCTCTGTGAAATATTTCCATTTCAGAAGAGGGTATTTGTTTTTAACTTTGCATAAGCAAAACCTGGCATTAGTGAAGGGAAACCCCAGGTTATATCTGAAGTTACATTTGACAGATTATAAAAGAAGAGTAAAACCATTCAACAAAGCATGTACCTCATGTTAAAAATCAATGAAACCAGCAGCTAGATCCCATACCCAGAACACAGGGAAAATACTATACTCTGGTCACGATGTGCATTTTCATTCTAAAATATCACCTACCTATGAAAGATTCCTACTCTCAGGTGAAATAAGCCAATCTAATCACTGTAATTCTTTCCCCAGAGTACATTAAGCTTAGAGATGTTAATTGTCTGAAAAATTATGTTTACATTAATCATGGACCCCTAGTTCTATATTCTGCTTTAACATTCAAAGAACAGGTCTTCTAGCATGGAAAACAAAGTCAAAATATAAGAAGTTGATCAATATAGTGTTTATTGCACAAAACAGTGGATTTAAAGACAATGCCAATGATTAAAACTCTTCGTGGCCATTTATTAGATGTGTGATCATGTGCAATGTAACCATACTCTCAGTATCTCCCATCCACGAAACTTTGATAATAGAGTCACCTACCCAATAGGTGACTTATGAGCATTGAATGCAACACTTTTTGTGAAAGTACTCAAATAAGTGCTGGATAATAGCTTGCTTGCTTTATGCTTATTTGTTCAGTCATCTGTCCTTATTCCATGAGGAAAACTGAAGAAAGGAAACAGACTTTCACCAGGAATTGAAAGTGAATGCATTCAGTCTGTCTCCAGTTGCTTCTCAGTCTCAATAAAAATACCAGCCAGCCCTGGCTGGTGTGGCTCAGTGGATTGAGCACTGGCCAGTGAACCAAGAGGTCACCAGTTCAATTCCCTATCAGGGCATATGCCTGGGTTGCAGACCATGTCCCCAGTTGGGACCACATGAGAGGCAACCAATTAATGTTTCTCTCCCTCTCTTTAAAGAAAAAACAAATACCAGCCAACCAAACCCAAAGGCCTGAAGACCTGACCCATTATGTGGGCATCTTGGTGGAGGTAGTGTGGGGGTTGCTGTAGTTCTGCCTTCTTGGCCAGGTTTCTGGCTTTGTTCTATCCTTTTCAGACACACTAGCACAGCCTTGGCATATGAGTGTTGATAAACGACTAACATATTTGTTCTGTGATTTGAAGTGTTCTCGGCCAAATTCAACACACTGATTTGCTTGTTGATTATGAAAGCTGTGAAGGATCTTAATGACCAATTCAACTTTGCATCTGACCAGGAAAACCAACCACATCTTCTAAACTAGAACTATCTTGGTCTTGTGTAAAAAAACATGAAAATCCAGTGTTTCTCAAGATGTGGTCCCCGAGCTCCCTACTTATGAATTTGTGGGGAATCTTATTAAAATGTAGAATTGCCCAGAGCTACTGAACCCAAATCTCTGGGTGGGGGCCCAGGTGTCAGCATTGTTAATCAGCACCACAGAAATTTGGATGCTTATTAAAGTTTAAGACTGGTTAAGCAAACCCAGGGCTATGGGTCAAACTACTGAGGCTACATAATTAATAATACTTGAAGTATACTGAAATGCTGGATTTCAATGATTAAGAATGAGTGCAGCCCTGGCTGGTAGCACAGTGGGTAAGGTGCTGGCCTGCAAACCCAAAGGTTGCTGATTCGATTCCCAGCCAGGGCACATAACCAGGTTGCAAGACAGGTCTCCAGCCAGCTCTGTAGCTGGAGGCAGATGAAAAGCAACCGTACATTGATGTTTCTCTCCCTCTCTGCCTCTCTCCCTTACACTCTCTCTGGAAATAATAAATAAAATGTTAAAAAAAAGAAAAAAAGAAAGGAATGAGTGCAATTTGGGAAGTTTAAACTGGTGACAAAATCTAATTTTTGGAATTTTACCTACATTAATTTGGCACATTGGTTGCACTAAAATGAGCAGATCTGTCCATTATGCAATAAAATGATTGACTGGAATGGCTTCAATAGGGTGTTATATCAGTCTCTGACCGGGAGAATGAGCACCACAGATAATCACTGCCCAAGGTAATCACTAAATGTAACAATTAACTATGAACCTTCACTTTGGATTTTTACTTAACTGTTTTGGATTTAAGTAGGAAAAACACATTACACTGAATAGCAGAACTTCTATGTTAGGCTTTATTAAAGAAAAAACATGCTATCTCTTCTTCCCCTTCCCTTAGTCAAGGTCAGGAGCTTGTCTGGTGTAGTTAGCATAGTCAGGGGGGCTGGGCCAGAGAGGCAGCCTATATGGTCAGAACATTTGCTACACACAGGAGAAATGACTAAATAAACATATTGAGGCTAAGGGAGCCAAGTTTTTCAGTTCTGCAGAACAGTGTGATGAATAGGTAACAGAGGAAAGGATAAACCCTGTGGCTGGATTGAAATTGAAGATATAAATGTAGCTTCATGGTATTTTAAGATAGATGATTAGCTAGATAGACATAGATATAAATAGATGATAGGTAGGGATGAGTGTATATATATGTATGCATGGGTAGTGTATACATATATATTTTCTCACCTGCTGAGAAGAATTGAAAGTAATGACATCCCAAGATCACTGAGCATCAAAATCATGGTTTTTAAACTACAATCTCCCTTAAAAGGAGCCAGGACTCTTTATAGGAATAAATGATCCCAGGGCTGTGACAAGTAGCAGGTGAACATGGAACATTGTGTTGAGCCAGAAAGTAAGGAAGTGCTTAAAAGAATGATGGGAACACCTCAAAAGGACACAGAAGCCTGTTGTGGGTGCTAGTGAATAATCATAGTAACAGGTAATTATACATTAAACAAAATAGAAGTCCATGAATCCACCACGTTTATATAAATAACTGAATGAACATGTAAATCAATGAAGGGAAAGAAAAAGCTCTACCTTACAAAAGAATGCCAAATAAAAATATAGAGGTAATAACATTAGAAAATGACCATTTGGCAATTGTCATGATAATAGTTGGTTTAATCATGAATTGTCAATGGATGTTAACAAATGGGTGAAAATTTGATGAGGGCAGAATATTTACATAATCTCAAAGCATTTCTCCACAAAATACTTATTCATTGCTTATTAATAATAAAAAGAGTATGTACTAGGTAATAACTTTATAATAGAGTAACCAGGCAGATAACATCTTAACCAAGTGGTAAAAGGAAGTATCAATAGTAATAGGACAAATACATATCATGTACATCACTTCTGTACAACATCACTTCTGTAATAGTCCTGCCTGAGATGAATAATCTGAATGCCATCATGAGGAAACATCAGACATATCCAAATTGAAGAACATTTTACAGAGTAAATTTTAAAAACTCTCAACGTCATAAAAAATAAGGAAAGACTGGAAAACTGTTCTCAGTTGAGGGAGACCAAAAGCAATGATAACTAAATGTAACACATGACCCTAGATGGATCCTGGACTTATAAAGGATATTATTGGGTAATTTTGGGGACAATTGGCCAACTTTTAGTGGTTTCTAGGGATTAGATGACAGTATTGTAAGATGTCTCCTTTTAGGAAATACACATTACAGTATTAAAGGGCAATGGTATATCATGTCTGTAACTTTCAAATGGTTTAGAAAAGTTAATAAATATATATAGAGAGAGAGGAATGAAAAATGGTAAAATGGTAATGTAGGAGAAGAAAAACTTGTCCTCTACTCTGTTATTAACCTGAGGCCTGCAAACTGACAGAGGACAAATTAACAGGAAGCTACTGAAGAAGTAGTTGGCTCTTTAGATGGTTTAAGTTAAAATCTTATATACCTAACTTAGAAGGGGAAAAGGAGAGGGGGAAAGAGGCTTTTCTGGGAAGAATAAATAGGTTTCTTTAGGGAGACAAATAGTTTTTAGGATAACAATCAAGAGACAAAAAAGTTAGTTGATAATGAAGAATGCTTGCCTACAGACATGAATGGCTTTCTGTCAACTTCACAGCCTTGAAACTGCCCCCAGAGAAGAATTCAGGGTAGATTTTATTCCTGTTCTTCCTTGTGGGCATAAATCTGCCCACAGAAGACATTTATCATGGCTTATTTCCCAAAGTTATTGCTTTCCGTTAGATAAGGCAAGCTCCAAGACTTCTTTCCATCTGTTGATTTTCAAATGTCTTGAACTTAAAATTATATTTATGCCAATTCTGGAGCAACGACTGGATCTGAAATGGAGATGCAAAGCAGGGGTTCCCAGAACATAGAAAAAGTTGCCCACAGCCCAGGGTTGGGGGAAGAGGGAGCCGTTGACCCACTTAAGGTACTTTACATAACAAAAGGCAAGTTAATAGCTAAGATGCTGCCTTGACTTTCAGAGCTTTCAGTGACTCAGGAAAGCCAGGGGAGGTGGCTCACTCACAGTTGTTGTCCTGACTAAAGATGGCAGCCCAAAGAAAGTAAAAGATCTGGGGAAACTGGCAAATGTAGCACATTGTAGGAGGGGCCAGCTATGAGGTCATGTAGGAAGTCCTGGGCAAGCATCTAAAATAAGGGCAGGCAGCCATGTGGTGTGCAAGGGTTGAGAAGGGCCCCTTCACCCACAGGTCCACCAGCAAGTTTGACATGTAAGGAGACGCCACTGGGTTTTTGATTAAGAGCTGGGTTAGGAAAGAGGAGACTTGCTGGGTAACCTGCCTGGAGGACACAGCGGCAGAGCTGATGGAGCTGAGAATTGCAGAGACACCAAGCACAGATTAGTGGGGAGATGTCTGGAATACTGAACTGTGACTGGTAATGATTGTAACAGGACCCTTTGGAGGGTCCTCAGTTTTAATGGGCCCATTTTGCCAGTCACCGAAAAGGAAAACGCTTAATAACAGAGTTTGGTGAAAAGGAAAGGTATTTTGTTTATTTGAAGGATACACAAATTTACATTAAAGGTGCAGTTATGCCGTTAAATCCCACTCCCTTTAAAAACAACCAAAATCTATAGTCCTGCCCGATTAGGCTAGCTTTAAAACAGATAAGCAAGATATCTTTCAGAAATGCAGCAGTTCACAACTTAGCATTCCAGTTATAAATTCAAAGTCTCCAGCTGCTACTGTACTCAATCAGGGGAGGGTCTTACGCACTTTCTGACTCTGATACCACAGGTAATTCCCTATCTCTGCACAGGCTGCATGTCTCCCTTTTTCCCCATTTGCCAACCCCACCTCCCAAACCAGGTGAGTTCCTTCCTATTTCTCAGGCCACGTATCTGTCTGCAGGTCCCCCAGGAGAGGGGTGGGGGGCAGAGTCTGCTGCCCTATCTTAAAACCATGATGGCAGCCTGTGAGCTGTGGTAGAGTGACCAATCCTGGCCACCTGTGAAATCTCACGCAGCCCTGTAAGTTCTTTTCATCACCATTTTATGGTCAAAAACCCCTCTCATCTTCTTGGGGTAGAGGTTTATCCATTCATTTGCATAACTAAGACACTAGTTACCAGCCATACCTATGCAAAGTACCTCTCTCAGGCAAAAATGGCTGTACTTCAGTGTCCCATCCCCCATCCCCAAACTGCCAAGAGTCGGGGATTTTGGCTTTCTCCCACTCAGTAACATGATGAGGTATGAACTTCTGCTTTTTCTGAAAGATGGTACCTCTGACTAGCATATTCTGAAACTGACCTTGGTTTGGCAAAGGGAGGCAGGATTATGTGTTTTGGGGTGTTTTAAAGGGAGTGGGACTTAACAGCAGAGATCCACCATTATTCTGAAGCTGCATAACCTTTCAATAAACAACTCCTTTCCTTTTTCACTGGACTCTTGCATTGGGAGTCACACTTCTAGGCAGCGGATGATCAGCCCACAGCTGTTCCCGAACAGCAGAGGCGGGCTTCTGTAACAGGTCCTTAAATTAAATATTGGGAAATGTTGACGAAAGATTAATAGGAATTCTTTGTACTATTTTTAAATTCAAATTTTCTACAAATTTAAAAGTATTTAAAAATAAAAAGTTTTAAAAGAGTCTACAGCCCAACCTCACAAAGGGGGAATTGAATTTTTAAAAATACTATCAGCCTATTTACTTTATTAAAGAAGTGCCAACTCTGAAGGGTTTATTAAATGTAAAAGAAAAGATTTCATTTCCATAAATAAGTGAGTAGTGTCTATCCTTGAAGAAGAGAGCCCTGTGAGGAACATTAGTAACTCAATCCAGGTGGAGCAAGTATTAGCCCAGGATCCCCAGAGCTCTTGAGGAAGAAATGCAGCCCTCAGAAAACAGACCTCAGGCTGAGTGTAAGATAACCACTTAGCTGAAGGCTCTGCTTTCTGGGTTGTAACCCACTGCCAAGATGACCTTGCGTCCATAGTTTGATTTGCTTGCCAAATTCCTATCTTAGAAACTAACATAATGTTCAGATCTTCACACTAGAATAACGGATTCGTGTTTTTCTAGTTTGCAAAATAAAAGTTGTCATATTTTCCACTACTACTAATCATACAAGCAAATCACAGGTATTAAACACATGCATTAAAGGAGATGGGTGTAATACAACAATAAAATAAAATTTTAAATAAATAAATACATGCAGTGTTTTTCTTAATCATCACCATTAACTTATGAAATAAGAATTATTCTTCTCTTCGTTTTATAGATCAGGAAACCAGATGCTCTGAGTGATTTTACACTCCAGGATCACAAATCTACTGACTGCTTCAGGGTTTGAATCTAGACTTTCTAATATCAAAGCCCATATAATGAACCACTATGTAAGGTGCTGTGTTTTGCCTCAACATTGTGTGGTTCCCTTTGACCTTCTATAACTTAGGGTCAAAATCCTGTGACAAATATACCATCTCGGTTGTAAAAAAAAGAATCCTGAGATGCCCAAATGGAAAGCAATGAAAGGTAACCCGCTAGATACAAACCCCAGAAAGAGGGAACAGCTCTGCCAAAAAGAGCTACCTTATGTTCTAGCTGATTCACATTATACTGTTAAAGGCCTCTGGATGCCACATTGCTGTGGCAAACTTGTGTTTAGCTATCTTTAGTTGCTTTGGTTCAAGGGCAGGAGGGAGAGGTTGTTCACAACAAACAATGAAAAATACTCATCTCCAAAATTTCCCTTTAAATTCTTAATTAGATACTGGGCTCAACCATCATTCTTCCTTCCTCAGTACATTTAAGTATCAGTCTTTGCTGGGAAAAACCAGAGATGGCTGGCATTGAAGCTATTGATGAAAGGGGCCTGCCTCTCTACAAGGCTCAGATCCCTTCCGGGCATGCCCTTTGTGTGTTTGCACCTGGGTTCCTTGGGGAGCAGGCCCTGAGTTGGAGATCAGCATGCAGGAAGTTTATCAGGAAGCACTCTCAGGAAGCAGCTGAATGAAAGGGAAGCTGGACTGAGATTCAGCCTGCAGGAAGGTTCTGGCAATCCCACGGGGAGTTCTGGATCCAAGCCCTTGAGAGTTGGGGCGGGCAGCCAGACCTTCGCAGGCACACACCAACCAGGATTTGAAAATGGGGTGCTCTGGGAAGGGGCATCACATTGGGCAAAGTGGCTCTCCTTGGCTGAACTACTTCCCAATAACCCTGGACTGTCTGCCAGCAGCACTGTGGTCCCAACACACACACAAACAAGCGCACATACGAAATATGGAGCATTCACCAATGCCTTTTAGAGTAGCTTTTTTTTTTTTTTTTTAAGGAGGAGCGACAGAGAGTTGCTACAAAATGCTGATTATGGAATGGAAAGAATTACTAGGCTGCTGAAAAGATCCAGCCACATTTGCATTACTCATATTGCCTAGTTTTAAACTGCTTACAAGAAGGACCGCTTCTCCCTTGCTTCCTAATTAATCTTTCAAAATACACCTCCCATCACTCTGACTCACCATCCATCTGAATGCTTGTTTAAGTGTTCCCAAGCTTCCCATTGGAGTTTGGAGACCGCTATCTGACACCAAGGCCACTTAGGCCTTCAATTAATGCTTTATCCTCCCTTCCCTAGGCTTTTGCTGCCTTGAACTTCACACACTATTTGATGCTCAAAGAGTGGAAGTTCTCTTCTCCAGTCCCAGGTGCAATTTCTGGCACACAGTAGGTGCTCAATAATCATCGGTCAGATGACTAAATGGTGTGTTCTAGTTGGGAATTCAAACATTTCTTTGGATGGTAGCAATGTTCCGCCAGCGTTTGTGCTGCATGCTTTTCCCCACCTGCCCGATGTGTGATCCATTTGCCAGGAGTTAGACTCAGACTTGGAACCAGAAGGACTAAGATTACATCCCAGACATCCCTCTACCTAAATATCCAAATATGTAAACTGGTAGTTAACTCAGTCAAATCCCTGAGGTTTAAGAAAAGGAAAAAAAAAGGTGAGGTTCACAGTTACCTAACCATTCATAAGGTAATTGAGTACTTTGCAATTAAGTCAAACACACAAAAGCCAAATACATTTCATTTCCCCTTGGTAAAGGCAAATTAAATTTCTCAAAGTGACCTATTTTTCAAAGTAGATGTGATTATTTTGGCTGACATAGCATTTGGACTATATATATATATATATATATTTTTTTTTTTTAATATTTAAAATTTTCTCTTTGCAAAAATAAAATCATTCTGCATTAAGACTCAGAAGTTTCTACTTCAATACACAAGTATCTCTAATATTCCTTCCCCTTCTTCTGCCTGTTTAAATAACCAGACAGTTGGCCCTTTGCTTCTACTTTTCTATACATAAATATGACCCTGTTTTTGGCCTTGATTCTCCTTGCTGTCAGTAGGCTGCTTTGACTGAAGAGTGCATATATTTTCTTGGTTTTGCTAGTAAATTGGCTTTACAGCTGACTGGACGGTTTCTTTGGATAGGGAAGATGGAAGAAATGGTATATCATGGACAAGAAATGGGAAAGTTAAGGACACAGATTAGAAAAACTTGATAATGTAATTTTTTAAACAGCACTATTGATTTTAAGGCATTGAAGTTAATTTTTCATAATTGAGGCATATGCAAATAACTTTAAAACTAAGTGTCCAACTGCATTAGATATATAAAAAATTATTTCTTTGAGGCTAATATATATAAACCTGATATCTCAATTTCCATGGAACTTTCTTGTTCAAATTCTTAGGTCTAATTTACAACCATGGTTAATTGCATGTGGATTTACGTACTGGAGCATTTAAATATTTGACACAATATCTTTACATTTGTAACAAATAAATCTTTGCTTATTTCTTTTTTTTTTAATGTAGAAAAATAATTCACAAAGATACCTAGGATCTTACTGATTCTCCAGAGTTTTTACTTTGTCAACATCTTTGGCATCATAAAAATAATTTAGTGATCACCTCTGCATATCAGAGCTTTAAGTATAGGTAGGTCTATGAGCCCCACAGAGCTATTCATTTGGCTCTGTTTTCTCAATGCCTAGCATGGTGCCTAGCCTAGAACAGGTTCTCAGTAAAAGACACTGGCAGAGCCCTGGCTGGTGGCACAGTGGATAGACACCAACCTGCGAACCCAAAGGTTGCTGGTTCGATTCCCAGCCAGGGCACATAACCAGGTTGCAAGCCAGGTCTCCAGTCAGGTGATCTCTCCCACTCTGCCTCTCACCCCTCCCCTCTAAAAGTAATAAATAAAATTAAAAAAAAAAAAAAAAAACACTGGCAGAGGATGCATACTTGCATGACTAATGAAGAAAAGAAGGGAGGGAGGGAGGGAGGGAGGGAGGGAGGGAAAATACAGATTGCATGCCAGTTCACACCTTGATTATTTTAAGTATGCCAACTTTCTGTAGTGCACCTTAAAAACCATTTTTGAGCCCTGGCTGGTAGCACAGCAAATAAGGCACTGGCCTGCGAACACAAAGGTCACTGGTTCAATTCCCCTGCCAGGGCACATAACCAGGTTGCAAGCCAGGTCTTCAGCCAGGTCTCCAGGCACGTCCGTACATAGCTGGAGGCAGGTGAAAGGCAACTATACATTGATGTTTCTCTCCCTCTCTGCCTCTCTCCCTTCTCTGTCTCTCTGGAAGTAGCAAATAAAATCTTTATTTTTTTAAAAAGCATTTTTGCATCAAAAAAGACATTTTTGTTAAAATAGTTTCTTTTATGCCAGATATGTTCCAGACACTGATCAAATACAGGCATGAACAAATTCCATACTGTCATGGAATTATACTCCAGTGGAACCCACATCATTACCCCAAAAGGAGAAGATTGATAATGCCATTTTCATGAGTAGGAAAATAAAGGTTTTCTCTCATAGTATTCTTGACATCCCTGAACTGTCCAGTGTTTTAAGTGGAACAACTTTTGCATATTACCATCCTATGCTATCTGAAGCCAGCTTTCTAGACCAATAGTCGGTTAACATTGTATCACCAGCAGCTGAATTATCACACACCTTATTACCACAAGGAAAAGGGTCTATTAGGGAAAAACAAAACAAAATAAATATATATACAAAAGTAATATTCTAATGTTTGCATACTTTAAAAAATATTTTATTCATTACTTTCAGAGAGAAGGGCAGGGAGGGAGGAAGAAAGGGAGAGAAATATCAATGTATGGTTGCCTTTCACCTGCCTCCAGCTACAGACCTGACTGGAGACCTGGCTTTGCAACCTGGTTATGTGCCTTGACTGGGGAATTGAACCAGTGACCTTTGGGCTCACAGGCTGGCACCTATCCACTGAGCCACCAGCCAGGGCTAGTTTGCATTTATAAGGCTCAGCACTCCCTACAAATTATTAGTATAATTTTGCAGTATTTTTAAATATTTAACATATTTTAAAGATTTTTGCTGATTTATCTTTAGGGAAAAGGAAAGAGGAGAAAGAGAGGGAGAGAAACGTGGAAGAGAAACATCAGTGAGCTGCCTCCCACATGTCCTGAATTGCGGACCTGGCCCGAAACCCAGGCATGTGCCCTGACTGGGAATCATACCTGCAACCTTCCATTTCACAGGCCAGTGCTCAATTCACTCAGCCGCACCAGCCAGGGTTAACATATTTTAATTAGACTTTAAACTTGATTAATAAGGTAGTTTTTCTATATACCTCTTCTGTTCCCTTACGGAAAAAAAAAAACAACAAGAAAAAAAACCATTTCCATGGGCTTATCTGAAATTTGGCAAAGTTCACTGGAAATACAGCAAGAGAGTTACATAGTTGAGTATGATACTTCAAAAATTTTAAATTAATGAATTATCTTAATAAAAGTATTCATTTCAATTTTCATACAGAGACAATACATAAGGCAAGTTGACTTTTAAAAACAAATAAATTTCAGTCCCCTTGAAAGACATTACAGATCTAATTTTTAGAAACCCATTAGATGTTAAGAAAAAACTACTTAACCCTAAATTCTTTAATGTTTACAAATTGGACTTATTAAATAATTTAGTTGGATTCATTCGAGTTTTAATTTTATGCAACAGAATTAAACATACAGGGGTCCATCCTTTCTGGGAAGAACTCTAGATCTAGGAGACTGAGGAGGACTGGGTTCAGGCCTTCTCACTGCTGCAACCCAAGACAGAGGTGTCATGAGTGTTGGTTCATGTTCATCACAAAAGGACCTTTTTAAAGATGGAGTAAAAGTAGGTGAAATGCTTTGAAAACTGTTAGGTGGCAATCTCACTGCAGGCTATTTATTACTATTATTCTATTGCTCTCCTAGCAAAGAAGAGGACATTTATCACCAGTCTCTCCATCCCAAACTACGGGGATCACATTCCAATAGCTGCAAGCATTCTGTAATCAGGTCAGACTACCATGATCCTCTTCCCAACAGGCTGTGCGAAGGTGTCCAAGGGTTCTTCTGTCTCCAGTCAGGTGCTCTTTTGTGGACTCGAAAACCACAACTCTGTAGCTCATACTCCATATGTATTTAGTGTAGATGCCATGCAAAAAAATAATTTCCCAGTTTTATGCATTTCTGGCAACTCTAGTCAGCCATATGGTTTAGGGTTTCCTTTCCTTTTTTTAAAAAAAGTTTATTCATTATTTTTAGAGAGAAGGGAAGTGAGGGAGGAAGAAAGGGAGAGAAACATCAATGTAGGGTTGCCTTTCACCTGCCTCCAGCTGGGGACCTGGCTGGAGACCTGGTTATGGGCCCTGGCTGGGAATTGAACCAGTGACCTTTGGGTTCATAAGCTGGCACCATTCCACTGAGCCACCAGCCAGGGCTTAGGGTTTCTTTATAAATTCAAATAATGGGTATGATGAATTTACCCTGAATTATTTTTCTATTTATCCCCTTTTAACCACAATATTGGGGTTATTTCAACATATTGTGGTCCTTATCCTTTACCTTTCCCCCCCCCAAAGTAACCTGTCTTCACTTGCTTGACCACCTCTATTAAAATTGTCTCTACATTACCACCTATTTTTTCTCTCTCCTATTCATTCTTTTCTGTCATGCACCGGTAGTTCAAAAACCCAACCCCTTCTCCTGAAAGTCATTCCTTTGTCATCGATGACAGTTTTACCTATTTGTCAACTTCATTTTTGCCCAATATATCCTATAGGAAAACACTAAGTTCTTGAGATATATAGGACACAGTGCCTCCTTGCAAACTTACCTCTACTTTTCCATTTGTTTTCTTTCCTTAAACCATTTGTCTGTACTTCCAAACTTACCTACTAAGGTGTCTACTGTCCTTGTATTAAAAATCTTTTATTCTCTTTGAAAGAGTAATCTCTTTTTGCCCTGGCTGGTGTAGCTCAGTAGATTGAGTGCCAGCCTATGAACAAAAGGTTGCTGGCTCAATTCCTAATCAGGGTATATACCTGGTTTGTGGGCCAGGCCAGGTCCCCCGTTGGGGTATGCAAGAGGCAACCCATCCTTCTCACACAAGGATGTTTCTCTCTTCTGATTTATATATTTATAAATATATGAGTAATCTCCTCTCCAGTCATATTTACTTTCCATGTCTTATGGATCTCAATATTGTTATTAAAAATAATACCCTAAAAACTAGAGCATTGATACTGATTGTATAATAGTTCAAAATGATTGTGTTTAATGGTATAATGGTTTTATTAAATAATAGGCCTTACACCTTGGCTGAAGAGTTCAGCTGATTAGAGTTGTTCCTATGCACCAAAAGTATGGGTTCCATGCCCAATCAGGGCACATACAAGAATCAACTAATGAAATGTGTAAATGGAACAAATCGATGCCTCTTTCTCCCTTCCTCTCTGTAAAACCAAATTAAAAATACATTTAAAAAATGGAAATAGGCCTTATCATTTGAGAGAAGTACTAAGATATTTATAGATAAAATGCAACATCTGGGATTTATTTGCAAAAAAATATCAAAAGGGTGGGTGAGGAATGGTACCAGACTTGCCATGGGTATCAGGCCTGGTTGAGTACATGGAGAGTTCATTATATACTTCTACTTAATATTCTCCATAATAAAAAGGCAAAATGCTTTCTTGTCATTTGCTAGTCTGGGCTATTCTCATAAGAGCTAATCTTTAAAAGACTTGCCACTTAAATGGTGCTATAAAACCCAATACCAAAATAAAAAATTGTTATATATAATAATAGTTATCATTTATTATTTACTCTGCAATGGGTTGCTAGGTACTGTTAAGATGATTATGTGATTCATTCTTTACAATAAGTTTACCAGGTAGTGTAGTGATTTATCACTAAAGGCTCAGAGAGGTTAAAAAATACTTGCCCAGTGTCATCAGTATGCAGATAAACCCTTAAGTGTTCGTTATCCATTCCCAACATGAAGAAAATAATCATTCCCACAGTTAACTCAAACACAACGCTCACATTCATAACAATGTACTTCACTTGCAAATTATCATAAACTAGCACACAGATTTGGCTAAAGACAAGGCTGAAATTCAGTTTACAATTACCTAGTTAATACTTGGTAGCCTTACAATAATTTTATTTGCCTTCTCAATAAAATCAAGTATAATGTCAGCTAACTGTGTAGAGTCACTATTAACATCCACAATTGGAGGGAGAAGGGACAAAGTTTAAAGGCAGCAGGTTCAGCCTCCTTAAAACAAACAAACATGTGCAATCATGGAAATCTAGCCCTAAAAATGATAGTGATCAATCTACTCTACGTTTGGGCATCGAATCCTGAATAGTTCACAAACATACATACAATTTAGCAATCACTTTATTATCAGCTTGCAAAACTTTTATGCAATTGTGGGTTGTAATACAGAACAGTTCCTTAAAATGGTCAATATTATTCCCTTAATGGATCTACTGCATTCGAAAAAACACATGCATATTTTACAAATTATTACTAATAGCTTTAACTAAACAATTGAAGATTATTTTTCTCTGGAAAAAATACTTAACTCCCAGGGAAAAAAACTTCTTAAGAATGCCTATTTAAGAACATTTACTTTTTTCAGTTAGTGCAACCTGCTGGCTTAATTTGAGACAGGGTTTCTTTGGCATGAAAGTAAAACTTTGCCGTTTTAAGTGAATAAATGAGGGTACATACTTCCTGGAACACAAATCTAATGAAATAATGTTTACTGAAAAACAAATCTCAGTCAAGGGGGCCAGAAAAGGCCAGAAGACATTTTTAACAAATTTCAAATTGACTGACCATGTAACAAATGTCTATATAATTTCTTTAAAAGCCAAGTTCTTCCTCTAGCATACAGTCAATTACTTTGTTTACAATAATGTACACAAATATTCTCAGAGAATTGAGGTATTAGAAAACTGATATATTAATATAGCAAAGAGGTAGTCATGAAAATCTGTAAAAATGAGCTTCTTAGCACTTCAAAACCTTACATTTTTAACCCCTACATTATTTACATTTTTTAAAGCAGACCTATTTTTGGCACTTTGGTGGTCTGTTATTCTACCACCTTTTCCAGATGATGAAGAAATACTGATTGCTTTCAATAGAACATGTCTTGATAACCCACCCATGTTAAAAGGTTGTACTAACCCTGGCACTCCTATTCCCTTCTTTTGTCCTCTTGATCTTTTACTAGATGACCAGCTAGAATCAAGGGTGACAGACTGTAGCCAGAGAACACAGCTAAATAATCTGCTTCTCAGAAACAAAAACGCTTGTCTTTGCATCAACATGATCGATCTCCCGGGACTTAAATGAGTAAATAAATATATGATATTCCTCCATGTTCTACTCTGACCACTGGTTATGAAAAACCAACCTCACTTAGAGATTTCAAATTCATCCAAAATGAAAATTAGGCTTAACTATGTAAAATGTTTTAATGCTAAAAAGATGACAGGCTCATCAGAAACCAATTTTTGGTACTTCAAGCTCTGCATCTCTGCATCCCAAGGAATTTCCAAGTAATAAAAACTGGAAAAGGATTCTTTCCTCATAAACACTACATAACAGAGGCAGAAAGAGAGGTGGTGTCAGTCAGATATTGTATTAATGAAAGCTTGTCAACATAAACAGTGCTATGCTCTTTTGCCAGGCAATTTTTAATCATGATCCTCCCGTTTTATATTTCAATAGATTGTATGGTCTTCAAAGTCCCATTCAAAACATGCTTTCCTCAGCTTTTGCTGCTTAAATGTTATCTAAAGTTATGCTGTTCAATTCAGTAGTCACTAGCCACATGTAGCTATTTAAATTTCAATTAACTAAAATTAAAAATTCAGTTCTGCCCGGCTGGTGGCACAGTGGATAAGGCGCCGGCTTGTGAACCCAAAGGTCGCAGTTCAATTCCCCAGCCAGGGCACATAACCAGGTTGCAAACCAGGTCTCCAGTCAGGTCTGTGGCTGGAGGCAGGTGAAACACAACCATACATTGATGTCTCTCTTCCTCTCTGCCTCTCTCCCTTCCGCTCTTTCTAAAAATAATGAAATAAAATCTTTGAAAAAAAAACACCACATTCAGTTCTTCATGCCAGCCACTCTTCAGGTGCTCAGTAGCTACATGTTACGAGGGACTAGTGTATTGGGGAACACAAAGAACATTTCTAGCAGCATAGAAAGGGCTATTAGCACTGATTTGAAGAAAGTGCAGTGTGCCATCCGCTCCTGAGGCTTTTCAAACTCATCTTTTCTTAAAATTGTTTAAAAGTATCACTATATTTCTGAGCTAGAGATTAATACTGATCTATGTTCACAGATGGAAAAGAATAGTATCAACTTTCTGGTCCTTACTTAGATAACTCATTAAAGTATTTAAAGTTCTATCTAAGGCCCAAGTAAAACATAAAATCAAATAATTTTCACAACATGACCATTAAAAAATTTTGTTACACATGATACAAATAATGTAACAGTCAAGACTGATAATGAAATCCATAAATCTTGGTAACAAAAGCAAACATAAGTACCATTTAAAGCTTTTCACCAGAATGGGACAAAAGCCCTCCATATAATGTTCTATTTTAATTTTACACTAAGGTCTTTCATAAGGGCAAAAACTAATTACTTAAGTACAAACAAAAATAGAAAAATCTTAAAACTGTCAGGAAATAACTGCTATGGAACAAGGACAAAAAAATTGTTTCACTTTTAATATGCTCATTTGTTTTGACACATGAGTTCACAAACTCAGTACTTTTAAGAAAATCAAGTTCAAGTTATTTTCTAATTTACTTTGTTAGAACACAAAGTAGAGGTAACAACTATATGTCACTTCTTCCAAGTAACTCAGACAGGAGGCAGGAAGTGGGGAACAGAATAGATTGCTTGGGTTTTGTTCTTAGTAAGTAAAACAACTCAATCATAAAATGCACACAGCTGTATCTAAAAGAAAAATGCAAACACAATGTAACCATACTTTATTTGACTGCATCTTATTTAGACAGCTCGCATATTTCAAATCCCATTAAATCTCTCTCTCCAAAGGATATGGGACAGTAGAAGAAAATTATGCAGCAACATTCAGTCATCAAACAGCAGTCCAATAGTTTGAGATACACGTGATATTTTATAGATACTCAACTCATACCTGATGTCAATATAATTTATGGTTATGCCTTTACAAACCTGAAAGCCCTGTAACATTATAGCACTCATTTTAGTGATGTCATGATGCACTGAAAACTCTGATGCACTACCAATTTGTTTTTAATCTATGCTCCTGGGAAGTGATGAATTTCATACTTTTTAGACACCATAATATAAACATCCAGTCTTATACATGTCAGCCAATACCGTAACACAGGGCAAGGTAAAGTTAAAAAACACGTGACAAACTCCTTTACACAGATTTATCAAGCAAGTGGAGTGGGTAATTTGGGGAAAGAGGCAAGAAAATATTAAAACCAATTTTTTAATAGTAATTTTTTCTTTCTTTTTAAAATTTTGCTGGTTCAACTTCAAAAACTACTCTCTGGTTTCTGATCTGTGGACTTCTCTTGAGTAGTTTTATTTTAACTTAAGGAAAATTAGAAACGGTCCACACATCAAAGATGGTACTATACCCATTAGCTTTTTCAATACAAACACATATAGCTTCATGGTAGCATGTATAAAAAATGTTTAGCAGTATTAACTGCCAAATCAGTGTCAGTGGATAGTACAGTCAGTCTTAAAGAGGCAGCACCCCTTTAAAAGAAAGTTGCACCAATTTTGCTCAGTTTTAGCCAAGTGAACTCACTATATCAATTTTAAATGGAACTGTTTTAAGATTATGTAAGAAAAATAAAAGCCTAATACCAAAAAATAAATTAATTATTTGATGCCCCTTCAAATAACTCTTTAGTTTTGGTACTGGGTTATCACGTTAGAGGTTAAAATTTTACTAAACAATTTTTGCTTTCCCAATTAAAGATGTAAAGTAGATACTGTTATTCAACATACATCAGTCTGACAATATGGCAACCATGCCTTTTTAGTCACATGGTTAAGGTCCTATTTACAAACACCCAATTAATTCAGCAAAACTTTGTCAACTCCGGGGGAAAAGGTCAGTAGTGATGGTTGTTTCATCAACAACCTGCCAAAAACCTAATGGTTCAAGTGAAAATCCAGCATGTATCTACTTTAGAACTATCCCCATTAATGAGTCAAGCAAACGTTTGTTCATCAACAATCATTACCTATGAACCACCAAGTCAAATATAAAGCAGTAAGTTAAAAGCTGATAATGTAAGTACTGAACTGTTTTAGTTCAGTTCCCCCCATATTAAAAATAACAGAAGCATCATGATGATTGGTATTCCTAAATGCTAGAGCCCAAATGAACTTTGACCAAAAACATACTTAAAATGGTTAGCTAGAAAGCTGAGTATTGTGTGGTCATCATATTTTTAATGTAACCAATATTCTGCCCATTCAACTTTCAAAAGCAATATAAAATGGAAAGAACATGTTTTCTTTAAAAATAAGGAACTATAAATGATCCCACCAGCAAAAAGACTTTATTTTCACCAAATATGCATATCTTTATTTTAAACGTACTTGTTACCATGTTCACTTTCAAGACATTACACTGAGCAAAGAGCAGCTTTCCTTTAAAAAAAAAAAAAAAAAAAAAAAAAAAGACAGCAAACTTTCCTGAAAGGGGGCATTTACCAACTGTTAATGGAGGTAGGGTTTCAAAAAATACAGTAATTATAGTTATAAAATAAAATTCAAACCAAATCCTAGAGCAGAAGTAAAGCATATCCAAATTAAAGAAAAAAAAACATAAGATTCCTATAAAACATTTTTCACAGAGAATGAATCTTTTTTTTTCATGGGTACCTAGGTTTTCCAGTTAAATAAATTATCCATCACAGGTTTCCTGACTCAATTAAAAGCAATTAACTTTAAGATTTGTTACAGTGCACAGACTGGCCAAAACATGATATAACTCATGAACATGGTGATGGTTATTGAAAACCCTTCAGAACTCATTAAAAAAAAAAAAGAAAAAAGAAAGAAAAAGAAAAATCCATTTTTCCTTTTTGTTCTTCCAGGAACTAAGCAAAGCTTCGCAAGAATTTGTTCAAATAAGTGGAAAGTATATAAAATCTGTTTAAAAATGGATACAATGCACCTTGAAATTTATTTCCAAGACCAAGAACCAAAAGTGAAACACGTTAAGAAATGAAAGCAATGTGAATCCTAATCAAGTGGGAAAAAAAAATTCTGACTACATTGTAAAAGCTGTTCTACACAGCTTAGCAATAATTCTGATTAAATAAAATCATACCAGTTTACATTAATTTTCTATTCTTTTCCAAAAATTCCCTCTCTCTCAAAAAAAGAAAAGTGCATCCAAAACCCAGCAATTCCCGGCTCCATCAACTTTTCTCATCCCCTTTGAGCCATTTCTCAAAGATTTTCAAAGTAGATTCAACTTCTTAAAGTAAACCACTCTGTCACTCACCTGGAAAAAGTATCCAAATTATAAAAATCTGAAATAATTTATTATCAAATTTAGAATTTAAATAAAAACAAAGTTTGCTTGCAAAGGCTTTAAAAAAGGACAAGGAAAAGGTAGCATGCACTGAAAAACTAGAGATGATGACAAATATACTTATCTACACAGGCACTGGCAGACGCAATTTAAATTGTTATCTTTACTCATTGTAAGACACAACCAACCCTAAATTTTTCATTCACTAATCACTGAGGTACCAATATTCAAGAATGGAAAATTTAATATTGAAAAAAATAAAACCTAAAATTGAAGCTTTTCCCCCACCCCCTTCAGAAAATTATGGCAGGTTTCATGTGAAATGTTAGAATACTTAAAAAGATTTTTACAATCTACATTAGCTTTTTTAAGGAACAAAAATCATGTTCCACTTACTGGTTCTGTGGTAAAGTAATCACTGTGTAAATAACATTGTCAGCAGACTTTGCAAATGAACAAACAAATCTTGGCTATCAACTGGCACATCATGTTGGTACCAAAAAAACTCTTTTAAGTTTAAGACAATCTCTTTTAATTCAGAACAAATGCGCCATGCCAAAGTGCAACAAATATTGTGCGAACACTCAATGAGACACTGACAGATAAGAACTGCATGGAAATTACTAAATCCACCTGCAAAGCAATTCTGTACAAATTGCATTGCATGCAAAGGTCGATTCTGCTGCATGGTTGGAAAGTTGTTCCTTGATGTCAGCTTCTCAACGCAGCCACAATTTAAGTCGCAGTGCATCAACTCCATTTAAATAGTATCTGAACAGCCTCTTATCTCGAACAAAACCAAGATTTTCATAAAGTTTCAAAGCAGACTTATTCGTTATTTCTGTTTCCAAAACAACCTTCAAAAAATAAGAAAAACTAAGTTATAATGTTATGTATTCATAATTTGACAAACCATTTATGAACATTAAATATTTTTTAAAAACATACTGTAATTGTTTTAAACTGATGGCAAAAACAATAATGATATACAGAAAAAACAAAATCAGTCATCAAAATTTTAGTAATAATTCCTTCTTGGGGCAAGTGGGGTGGGAACACTGAGACATGTTCAGTTCTATTGATTTTTGTGATGTTTGGAATTTTTACTAATGAGAATGTTTTATACTAAAGCAAAGATAAATTATTTATTTCCCTGTGGAAAAAAGTGGTGTGACACAAAGATGATGAAAAGAAAAGATTTCAACAATCAATGGTTTAAGAGAATAAGCCAGTATTTAAAATTAATTACATTGACTTCCAAATCCTGTGCTTTCCTTTGTCATCATTTATCCTGGTGACAACTACCAGACTTGTCTAGAGTCAAGACCAGAGTCTGCAAACTACAGCCCTGAAATTAAATGTACCCACTGCCTGTTTTTAGAAATAAAATTTTATTGGAATATAGCCAACCCCATTTGTTTACATGAGGTCTATCTATGGCTGCTTTCTCAATTTACAAGGACAGAATTGACTAGTGGCACCAGAAACCTATGATCCACAAGCCTTAAATAAAATATTTACTATCCAGCCTTTTCCAGAGAAAATTTGCTGAACCTAGACCAAAGATACCCAAACTTCAGTGTACCTGGAGGGCTTGTTAACATAGATTGATGTGCCCCTTCCCCAAAAATTCTGAGTAGGTTTTGGATGGGGCCCAAGAATCTGCATTAAAAAAACTGCCAGACAGTGGTGATGTTGCTGGTGAGGGAACTAAATTCTAAGAACCACTACCTGGATATTATAAATATCAACACTTTAAATAAAGAAACACATAGTTTTAACGTCTGTTTTCCTTTTTTTTTTTTTTCCTTTTTTAATATTACTAAGCCAATGGCCCTGGCAACAAGAAACTGATACCTTTGAATATTTTGTGATTTTCTTTCCTTATTTTACCCTTCCTCTACCCAAACATCATTTATCCCACACCCCCTCACTTTCATGTTCATAGCTCTACTTGTCTTTCTATTGATTCTAAACCTACCTCATTGAGAATTATCAACACAGTGAACCACAGTTACTGTCAGAATGTCATTGCCCTCAGGTGTTTGGAGTTGGATACAAATGACAAAACATAACTAAATAGAGGGCCAAGTGAGGACTCTGAGTCTTCCTATTACAGCTCAAGTTTTTTAAAAATCTGACCAGAATTCAACCAAAAGATGCAAATTATAGAGAAAAGACTACCTCAACTCATCATTTACAAAACTGAACTCATCATCAATTCATCCTCCATAATTTTGTATGTCCGAAGATCTCCATCCTACCAACACCTCAAACCTGAAACCCAGGAGTCACCTTGGAATCTCTTTCCTGTCCACTGCCACACATGTATACAAGCACTGAGTACTTTCAATTTTCTCTCTTACACCTCTCCCAAACTGATCTTCCTTCTGTCCCCATTGATACCACACTCTATCCAAGCTGCCATCAACTTTAAGCACAAGAGCTTCCTAACACAAAAAGTCCCCCATTCTAAGTAGTGTGATTAATACACTTATTAACTCCCTGCTTGTCCTCAAGATAAAACCTGTAAATTAAAGATAATCTAAAGAGACCTAAAAGACCAAACAAAATTGGGCCTTTATCCACCTTGCCAACTTTACATCTCTCCCTTTGCTTTCCACCATCAACACTAAACTTGCAGTTTCTAGAATCCACCAAGATCTTTCCTACCAAACACCTTTCACATAAGCTGTTCTCTGTGTAGAAAGAATGCTCTTCCTACTCTCCTTGGTTTCAGCCTTAGGTTGTCACTTCCAGACTAGAGAGATCCCTTTACTTTTATACAATGCCACAGCACTCTGCACTGCTCTTTATTCAAATACATTCTCATGTAACATCTCTCCTGGTTGGTGAGCCAGCTCAAAGAGAGCAGTGATCATGGGTACCACCTTCACAGCTTTTTCCTCTGCACCTAACACACTGCCTGGCACACAGAAATCTAAATATCTGTTAATCATATACATTCTCAGCACCTTTTATACTACATAAATAATCACATGCTAAAAACAAACTTTAAAAAGATCTAAGAATGAGCAATAGTTCAGGATCAAGAGAAAATGTTCCTAAGAAGGCATAAAAGTTGTACAGAAAACATTGATTTAAGATAAAAAAATTTTAAGAACAACCCTTTTTTTAGTAATGTATGTTATCCAACATTCTGGTCTAGTTGATACAAGCTTTCAGTTTTCAACAATTCTTTTGGGTAATTCCTAGAATTCTGTTTTAGGCCAGCACCTATTTATAGCTAAAATGGTAAATCAAAGTAATATGAGAAGCAAGAAAGCTACATCAACACAAAACTTGGAACTGATCTCAGAAATTAAAAGGAATTTTTAAAAATTGCTAATATTTATTAAAGGCTTACTAAGTTCTATGTAAAGCATTTTACATGCATTATGTTAATTTTCATGGCATTTATCCTTGTTATTTTCACAATAACCCTAATAAATATTATCTCCAATTCACAAATAAATGAAACTTAAGGCCAGTCTCTAAATCTGAACTATATAGCTTAACAGTATTCACTTTTCTATACCTCTCCCTGATTGTTTCCCAAAGTAAAAACAACGCAGCAAATGGGAGCTCTAACCTATGTAAGAAATGATAAAGGAGATCTAAGCCTATGTTCATTAACATTTGGCAATCTAAAATATTCAGAACATCTGCAGTTAATATGACTACATAAAGTACACAAGGGTTGTGAATTACATAGAAAAAAATTATACAAAGGTCTAACCTTAGTTAAAATGAAGATTCTCTTGGCACAGTCACATTTTCTAAACAAAGAGGTCATGTATTATTTGACATAATAGAAAATGCCAGAAAAGTGTAAACTACCTTTTAATACTTAATCACTTATATTCTTACATTAAAAGAAAATCTGAATTTATACTGGAAATTCACTATAAAACTGTTCTTTTAGCCCACATTATGAAAGAACTACATAGGAGGCCAATAGATAATAAGGTTATTTTGGTTCTAAAAAAACTTGGCAAAGTTGAATTCTACTTAACAAACATACAAAAAAAGAATTACAGTGAAGTTCCACAAATTCTCTTAGCAACAATGTAGACCAAGCCAAACCATTACAGTTTAGAAAGCTTTTTTCATATTACAAGCGGGGAGTTGCTGGAGGGAGGACAGGCCTCTTCACTGCTAGCACCTCTCAGCACTAGCTCCTTGTCTGGCACCTCACAGGCTACTTACATTGATATTGCTGAAAAACCACCTTTAATTGCTCTTTGTAACATCCCTTTAAGATCAGAATTACTATCATATTGCAAAGACCAAGAGACAGACCGTAAAAAGTTAAATGACAGCCTATGATCACACAACTACACTAAGTGACGGAAGATAGATCTCGAAACCAGGCTTCTCATACCCAGTTCTTTCATTTGGCTAAACACAACCAAAAATCTTTTTAGCTCCAATAATTCCATTTTACTCTGTTCCTTACCTAGCAGCCTCAGTCAAAATATGCATCAAGTTAAACTAAAGATGTTAAGCATACAGTTATTAAATATCCTACATTATCATAAGATATATGACAATGTTAACATGCAGCAAGTTATTTAAATGAATTAGGCCACTGTTGGTGGGAATGTAAACTGGTACAGCTTTTATGGAAAACAGTATGGGGGTTCCTCAAAAAATTAAAAATAAAACTATCATATGATTCAGTAATCCTACTTCTGGGTATCTACTCATATATCCAAAAGAACTGAAATCAGAACCTCAAATTGCTATCTGTACTCCCATGTCCATTTTATATCATTTCACAATAGCCAAGATATGAAAACAACTTAAATGTCCATCAAGATGTGAATGGATAAAGAAAAAAGTGGTATATATATAATACATACACACAAATATATATATACATTCAATGGAGTATTTTTAGCCTCAAAAAAAAGAAATCCTGACACTGTGTCAACATGAATGAACCTAGAGGACATTATGCTAAGTGAAATATACCAGACATTAAAAGACAAATACTGCATGATCTCACTTATATGTTGAACCTGAAATAGTCAAACTCATAGAAGTGGAGAGTAGAAAGGAAGTTGCCAAGAGCTTGGGAGAGGGGGAAACGGAAGATGTTAGTCAACTAAAAATGTTTTAAGATTACACAGTACACACTTTCATTCCATTAAGAAGTTTTGATTCCAGTGTATTCTCATCATATGAATTACTACTGAGTATTAGTATCATAATCATCCCTTAAGTCTAAAAATAATTTAAAATTTTCAATTTCCTGAGATGATATTTCAAAGACATCTACAGCTTAAAAAGTAAAGTACTGTTCATGCTGATCAATCATCTTCTTCATTCTAAATTATTTCATAAAAAGTACACAAAATTACATGGCCACCATGTGGGTTCATTATTTCAGGCACACAAGACCTACTTTAAAAATTACATTTTAGCCCTGGTTGGTAGCACAGTGGATAAGGTGCCGGCCGGCCTGTGAACCCAAAGGTCGCAGGTTCGATTCCCAGCCAGGGCAACATAACTAGGTTGGTTGCAGGCCAGGTCTCCAGTCAGGTCTGTGGCTGGAGGCAGGTGAAAAGCAACCATACATTGATATCCCTCTCCCTCTCTGCCTCTCTTCCCCTCTTTCTAAAAATAATAAAATAGAATCTTTAAAAAAAAAAAAAATTACATTTTAGAAAATTCACTCATACATGCTATTGGTATATGTTTTTCTTACATCTTCCCCCTAACATAAAACACAAACCCAAAATGCCTGTTCTAGTGGCTACCATAAGTCTGTCTGCTTGAGGACAGGATGTAACCATATTTAAGCTCATCAGCAATAGGGTAATGTATTTCTTATTCATGAAGCAATGAATCTATTTGTTTCTTTTTTTTGATGCTGTAACTTTCTGGTCAGCTCAAACTATATAAAAATGGAAAAGATCTTTAGTTAATAAGCTGCTTTAAAATGTCTAATTCTGATATAATGTTAGGGAAGTCATAGGAGAAATAAAAATACGTGAAGACTATATATCATTATTACTTGAGCAAAAACCTAATCTACAAAATATATACATATATTTCAACTCTATGATTGCTATCTTGGTTTAACTTTCTTTGAATTTATCTTAAAATGACAAATGGCCACTAAAGCAATATAAACATTACGCAAGATCTCAAATTCTGCAAACAGAATAGAAACTGAACTGAAAGTAAAAACTGCCTGGATGTTCATGGGAAGGTTTCAAAAAAGTATCCACCCTGGCTGGTGAAGCTCGGTGGATTGAATGCCGGCCGTGAACCAAAGTGTACCCAGTTTGATTCCCAGTTAGAGCACATGCCTAGGTTGCAAGCCAGGTCTCCAGCCAGGTCCCCACTGGAGGCTGGTGAAAGGCAACCATATACTGGTTTCTCTCCCTTTCCTCCTCCCTCCCTACCTGTCTCTCTAAAAATAATAAAATCTTAAAAAAAAAAAAAGTTTCCACATGTGTTTGTTAATACGTTCATATTATTTATAAATACTTATTTTTTGCAAGATTTTTAAAAATCCTGTTGCACCACCTACACAGTAGAAAAATGTAATTCAAAACCCTTCTCAAATACCTTTCTGAGAGCCCTGGCTAGTAGCACAGTGGATAAGATGCCAGGCTGCAAACCCAAAGGTCACTGGTTCCATTCCCCAGCCAGGGCACATAACCAGGTTGCAAGCCAGGTCTATAGCTGGAGGCAGGTGAAAGGCAACCATACATTGATGTCTCTCTTCCTCTCTGCCTCTCTCCCTACCTCTCTCTCTAAAAATAATAAATAAAATCTTTTTAAAAATCTTCCTGATAATTTATCAAAATTCCATAATGTTTTAAAAAAAAGGAAAGTTGGTCTAAGTTAATGAAAGTAAAATCACATGTTGATTGTTTTAAATCTGATCACTATATTCTTAAGAGAATTAACATTTCTAAGTTTTCCTCAAAATAATGAATTACATAAGACTATTTTTACATATAGTTTTGCTTTTACCAAAAAGTATTTTAACAATTTAGTTAACCCTGCAGATACATTGTTCATCTTACTATATACAAAAATAAGTAAGGTAATTGCTGTTCTCAAAAAGGAGGTGCAGCCCTGGCTGGTAGCACAGTGGTTAAGGCGCCGGCCTGCGAACCCAAAAGTCGCAGGTTCGATTCCCCAGCCAGGGCACATAACAAGGTGGCAAACCAGGTCTCCAATCAGGTCTGTGGCTGGAGGCAGGTGAAAAGCAACCTTACATTGATGTCTCTCTCCCTCTCTGCCTCCCTCTCTTCCCCTCTTTCTGAAAATAATGAAATAAAATATTTAAAAAAAAAAGGAGGTGCAGATAACAATCTGGAAACAAAGAACTAATTATTCAACAAAGACAAACTCAGCAAAGTACATCTAAAAACCATGTACTCTATCATAAATGCCAGTAAGAATACAGCAGTGAACAAGAAAAAGTATCTCTGCTCTTTTTAGCTGCTAAGACACAGACTCTGTACAAGGAAATTTAGGCGGAGCAGTTAGTCCTCCCTTATCTTCAAGGGATATCCACCCAACCTAATCATACTATGTTTGTTTTTATATATACATATCTATAAAAGCTTAATTTATAAATTAGGCAATTTCACAGGTAGAAGATTTATTCTTACTATAGATCTGGACAACCACAACATACAATTTTTTTAGGTTGAGAACTTTCACCTTTTCACTTAAAGGCAGCACTTTATGATTTCTCTGGCATAAACTGCCAGCATACCACTCTTGCCCTTTGAGGCCATTACTAAGTAAAATAAGGGTTACTTGAATACAAGCACAGCAATACTGCAACAATCCATCTGATAACCAAGATGGCTACTACACAACTCAAGGGTAACAGACACAGCCTGAATACACTGGACAAAGGGATGATGATTCAGATGGAGTAGTTAGTATTTTGCCGATGCAAGATTTCAACATGCTACTCAGAACTGAGGACAAATTAAAACTTACGAATTATTTCTGGAATTTTCCATTTAAAATTTTCAGACAATAGTTGACCATAGGTAACTGGAACCAGAAAGCAAAACTGCAGGTAAGTGGTGACTACTTACTACAAAAAGGGAAGTCAAGGAAAGTCAAGAAAATCAGAAAAGGTACAGTTCATTCTGTCCAGAGAATTAAAATAAATTAAGGATGTTACTGCTACTTGAATTGGGTATTCAAGACTGAGAAGTATTTTAATAGGCAGAGGAAGACCAGAAGCTACTGGGTCAAGCAAATAATCAGTTAGAAAACAGTTACAATGGAGCAGAGGGGGAAGAAATCACACCAAATGAGATGAAATGGCAAAATAAAGTAGAACCAACAAACACATTAAATCAAAAATTAAAAAGGAGAGACATCTGGTCAAGATGGCAGCATAAGTAAACAAGGTTCAACTCCTTGTACAATCACATCAAAATTACAACTAAAATATAAAATGACCATCACTCAGAACCATCAGAAATCAAGTTGAATGGAAGTCTGACAACTACAGAACTGAAGAAACCACATCCAAACTGCTGGTTCCACATCCATGAGTGGTGGATAAAAATTCAGGGAGCTATCTTGGGAGAGAGGAGTCCCAGCCCCACACTGGGCTCCTTACCCCAGGATTCCAGTTCCAGGAAGAAAAGCCCCCATAACTTCCGGCTGAAAAAACCAGAAGGGACTGAGTCAGAAGAAATTTCTGGAGCACCAAGCAGTTCTCTTTAAAGAACCCATAGACGGACTCACTCAGACTCAGTCCCTCTGAGCTCCAGCACTGGGGCAGCAGCTTGAAAGGCACCAGTGGCATAGGGGGAGAAACTGAAGTGTCTGGCATCAAGGCGGGAGCTGGTGGACACCTATCTCCCAGACACAAAGGTGGGCGGAGGCCACTGTACCTTTTCTGAATCCTCTACCCACAGAGCCTCAGGTAAGTGCCGTAACTGAGATTCCATCAGCCAGGCTAACACTATTTGCTCTGCCCTGGGAGAACCTGAGACTCCATTCCACCCAAACTGTTAATGGTGACTTTTCCATATGAATCGCTGGTCTTCCATCATGCATCACAACTTCCTAAATCCTATCAAACAAGCAACAGCTGGCCTCAGTGAGAGCCTCGATCACTCTTAAATGGCTCAGGCCTGGCATTAGCAGTAGGCAGCCTAGATTCATTCACAGCTTGGCTTTGCCTGGGAATCTCCAGGCCCAACACAATTAACAGCTATCTCAGATTGCTTTATAGCTCATGCAGGGTGGCTCCAAGCAGAAGGCAGGTGGAGGCTGACCTGGACCTGCAGCACCCCAGAGCTGGTACGCCCAGTGGACAGCTACAGACCACATCAGTGCACCACTACCCTGCCCCTGCCCGGCAGATATTTCACAGAGGGCAAAGGTTGATGGTCAGTGGTTACAGTCAGTCCTTGCAGCTGATTGGCCTGGGTAAATCCCTCCCATTGACCTGCCAACAGCAACCAAGACTCCCAAGAGGAGGATGTACTCAGGCCGCTCAAAGGGCTGATACAGAAGTGTGTGCCACTGGACCCTACAGGATACCTACTACAACATTAGGCCATGCTACCAAGACAGGGAGTCATAGAGCTCTATCTAATACATAAAAACAAACACAGAGAGGCTGCCAAAATAAGGAGACAAAGAAACATGGCCCAAATGAAAAAGCCGATCAGAACTCAAAAAAAGAACTAAATGAAATTGAGATAAGCCATCTACAAGACGCAGAATTAAAAGGACAATAAGAATTTAGTCAAGGAACTAGTATAAACGACATGGACAAAAAGTGAGGATTGACTGTGGGACAGGGGATGGGGTTGGTGGAGCAGGGGAGAGCAATGCGGGAAAAATGGGACAAGTGTAATATAACAACAATAAATTAATTAAAAAAAATAAATTCTACAAAAACTTTTTAAAAGATGCAGAGTTCAAAACAATGATTATAAGGATTCTCAAGGAACTTAGTGAGGCCCTCAACAGCATAAGAAAGATCCAGTCACAAATGAAGGATACACTAAATGAAATAAACTTATAGGGAAGCAACAGTAGAGCGGATGAAGCAAGAATCAAATCAATGAGTTAGAACATAAGGAAGCAAAAAATAAACAATCGGGACAAGAAAAAATAATCCAAAAAAAAAAAATGAGATTAGTGTAAGCAGCCTCAGGGACAACTTCAAGCATTCCAACATTTGCATTATAGGGGTGCCAGAAGGAATAACGAAAGGGCCAAAAGTTGAAAATCTATTCAAAAAAATAATGAAAGAAAACTTCCTTAATTTGGTGATGGAAGTAGACATACAAGTGCAGGAAGCACCGAGTTCCAAACAAGATGAATGCAAAGAGGCCCACTCTTGAGATATACTCTTAATTAAAATGCCAAAGGTTAAAGATAATCTTAAAAGCGGCAATAGAAAATTAGTTACCTGCTGGGGGGTTCCCATAAGACTGTCAGCTGACTTCACAAAAGAAACTTTGCAGGCTAGAAGGGACTGGCAAGAAATATTCAAAGTCATGAAAAGCACAGACCTACAGCCAAGATTGTCCTACCCAGCAAAGATATCATTTAAAATCAAAAGGCAGATAAAGGGCTTCTCAGACAAGAATTGAACGAGTTCATCACCAAACCATTACATGAAATGTTACACAGAATCATGGACGTAAAGAGCCTTTTGATGGTTGCTAGATGGAAGTGGAGTGTGGGGGAATATATGAAGAGTTGAGGGTTTAAGAAGTACAAATACTATGTACACCTATGTTCACAGCAACACTATTTACAATAGCCAAGTGCTGGAAACAGCCTAAGTGCCCATCAGTGGATGACTGGATCAAAAAACTTTGGTACATTTACACAATGGAA